>JAVJIF010015595.1:0-77238 GCA_038442645.1 Agave tequilana
CTCATCTCAACAAGATGGCAATTGAGCACCTCAACTCTTATTTAGAGGAATCATGAGGAGAAGTTCAGAGACCTTCACGGGAAATCCGGCTTCAATTCTTATTTTGAGTGATCGGTTTGCATCATACATGTTAAATTGTTTAGAATTTACATTTGATTAGCTTTACACATATTCACCCCCCTCTAGGTGTAATTTCACATAGCACCCATCCATCCTTGTCGCTCATTGCTTTCAATAGCTTCTTGAAAACATGATGGATCACCTTCACCAGCCAAAAGAGCATAACATGCTTCAGTATACTTATTTGGAGACTTGATAGTTCTCTTTGCTCGTGATTTTGCTAGGCTTGTAGGCTCAATGTGATCTTCCTCTGGTGCTTATTGTTCTTCCTCCTCAGGTTGGTTCTCCCGGCTAGTATTCTTCTTGATCATGGGAATCTCTGTATCAACATCTTTCTTTACCCCATCATTTCTTCAATCATTGAAGTGGTTAGCTCATCGAACACAACGTCCCTATTAAGCACTTTCTTCTTATTCTTCGGATCTTACAACTTGTAACTCTTCCCTCGCTTCTCCAAACCGAGAAATATGCACTCAAGTGACTTTGGCTTCAGCTTGTTCCATTCATCTCCCAGAATATGAGCATATGCCTTGCATCTGAAAACATTCAAAGTAGAATAATTGACGTCCTTGCTCGTCAAACTTCCTCGGTGCACTTTCATTTTGATATTCACCTCCATTACCACTGCGCAAGTACTTAATTTTTCATCCAGTTTGGTTCTCTCCCCGTCCTTCCATTCTTTGAACTACACAAAAAAATTTAGATTTCTCCTTCATGAAGTAGATCCAAATCTTTTGTGAATAATCATCCATGATGTGATATAACAGCAAGCACCTCCATGAGATTTTGTCAGTTTTGGCCCCCACACATCAGAGTGAATGTAATCGAGAATTCCCTTCTTGCGGTTCTCTCTTTCTGGAACCTTGAAAGAGATCTTGGCTTGCTTCCCAAGTATACAATACTTCCAAAAGTTCTGCTTGCAAGACTTCATATTCTTCAATAATTTTCTCTTTTGCAGCTTCTTCACAGTCTGCTAACTCATATGGCCAAGACAAAAGTGCCATAACTGAGTTAAGTCATCCTCTCAGATCTCCGGTATGGATGTAGCAGCTCCACTAGAAAAAAATATCTTGCAAGAGCTTGTATAAGTTGTTCAGAAGCATCTCCCCTCGCATAATCACCAATGAGCCCTTGCAAATTTTAAGCATGCCTCTGCTTAAAAAATATGTGTATCCATTTGCATCAAGAATGCCCACAAAATGAGATTCTTCTTTAGGGATGAAACATGTTGCACGTTGCTAAAAGTACGAATGATGTCATCATACATCTTCACTTTCATCTTGCCAATGCCAACAACCTTACAAGTATCATTGTTCCCCATGAGGACTTCACCTCCATCATTCTTCTCATATATGTCAAACCAATCTCTGTTTGCACACATATGAAAAGTATAACCCGAGTCCAGAATCCACGAATCTGAAATTTTGTTACCTGAAGAAACGGAAAGAAGTTCAGCATTATTCTCCATGGCAGCTCCGGCCATGGTGGAGTTTTCGAGCTTCTTCCCTTCCTTCTGATCAGTTTTAAACTTCTTACAATATTTCTTTGAAGTGACCCTTCTTGTGGTGATAATATCATTCCACATCTTTATGGCTCCTGGATTTTGATCTTGACTTCTCGCGGTTATCAAATTTGTTACCCTTTCCTTGATCGACCCGATGATAATCATTTGACCCCTTGATGAGTAGGCCTTCATTCTTCATGTCATCACCCGTTCTCTTGTTCATCGTTACATGAGAAATGATGTCTTGGACAATATCTTCGAACTGAAGAGTCTCCTTATCAAACATGAGTATGGTCCGAAAATGCTTGACGGATGACAACAACGATCGTAACAAAAGTAAAGCTTTGTTCTCATCTTCGTACTTGACCTCCACCCGCAAGAAATCATTCACACAATGATTAAACTCATTGAGATGCTCCATAACACCACCTCCTTTCTCCATACGAAGGTTAAGCAATCTTTTAGGAATAGCTTATTAAAAAGTGTCTTCCTCATATATAACTTCTCAAGTTTCTCCTATGTATCTTTTGCGGTCTTCTCATCCATGACATGTATGTGACTTCATTGGAAAGATGCAGCTCAATGCAGCTCACCGCTTTGAGATCTGCCTTGTTTCACTCCTCCACGGTCACCTCCTCAGGCTTGTACTTGATGCCCAATATGTACATTTGGAGATCTTGTTGAATAAGAATATTCTTCATCTTCCGCTGCCATAGAGTAAAGTTGGTACGCCCATCAAATGGCTTCAACTCAACTTCATGCCACCGACAATCGTCTTCTCTTCAGCCATCGCGAACATCTTAACCGAGCTCTAACACCACTTTGTTGGCGTTCATGATCAAAACATCATCGTCAGTATCTTGTTTTAGATGACACTTGAAGTAGAAAAATAAATGACCAAAATAATGCAATGCAGCAACACACACGAACACAAGAATTTACGTGAAAACCCCAAACAGGAAAAATCACGAGTTGAGCTTGGAGCTCGGAGGGAGCTTCACTATATAGGAATCAACAAATGGGTGCAACGTACACGACACACCCGACTACGCCAACTTTCATCGTACACAGCTCACACACCCACCTTCTATAAACTCAACGCCAGAGCCCTCCTCAAGCGAGAAAGAGAAAATCTCCTCCACTCAAACACTCTCTTTATTTCAAGAGAAAACAAGTGGAACACACTTCTAACCTAGAATCAAGAATAGTCAAATTGCTTGTCAATTGCTTACTTGCTTCTCCATAACAAGGAGCATGTCTATTTATAAACTTGAGTGAACCTTCTAGGTCCTCCTGATTATCTTTTCACTTCCATGCACGCATAAGAACTCTCGAAAATTCACAAAATCTCAGTCAAAAGGTCACAACCCTTTGAAATTCCTCATGTAAATTCATGCATCCAGAATTTGAATGGATGGGATACATTGACTGGGGATAACTTCTTCATTACAGTTCTGATTTGAGTGATTAAAAGCTTAACATGCAGCTGGATTGATTCTCTACAACTTTTATATTGAAAATCGAGCAAAATAAAGACTGCATCATGCTCAAAACGCTCATGCAAAACTAAATCCTATCACAGAAACTGTAGGCTGAAAACTTGGATAAGTACTTGGTTGAACTCAAAACTTGTTGAATCAACCCGAACAAGTCAGAATATCGAGCCAACTGCTAACAAACCAGACACAAACTTACATTGTTCATGTAGCAAACCCTGAGGAATCTTAGCTCCTCGGCGATGAAGATCTTGAGAGCTATTATAAATCCTTTCTACCCAACACCAGTCTGGAGTCGGGGGAACCGCATTTAGTGTATGCCTGCCACCATGTTATCAGCGGTTTCATGGCAAGGCTAACTCATTGAGAAGTAAGGGCTATGGAAGGTATAGATGGCTTCTTGTACACCAAACTTGACAAGTTGTATCACATTCGAACAACTTATACACACGAGTTCTTAGGGTTGAACCAGCCCTTCAATGGGTCATGGGATGACACCATGTATGGAGAAGGCATTATAATCGGGCGTCATAGACAGTGGAGCGCTGTTTATCACCCTCCTTTTAATGATCACCATATACCATGTCCGCCGTGCAAATGGAAGGGTGGATGGTACTCTGTCCGCTGCAACAACAAGATCATTGATGCTATAGGATTCTATGGAGGGCAGACTTGTTCTCCAAATGACTCCAAATGACGACGATGTGGCATGGAACTCATGTGGCGAGCATAGCAGCAGGCAGTTTTGTGGACAATGCCCATGTTCTTGGGACGGCCAAGGGCACGGCTTCTGGGATGGGACCTAAAGCCCGCCTGGCTATCTACAAGGTATGCTTCCAGGATGACTGATGGATCTCTTATACACTTGTAGCCATGGAGCAAGCCATCAAAGACGGTGTTGACGTTGTCTCCATGTCAATTGGGGGAAAATCTGAAGCAAGATGTATCAGGATGATATTGCCAAAGGCTCATTAGCAGCATTTAAGAAGGGAATCTCCTCTTTGTGCTGTTGCAGGCAGTGCCCTGGGAAGAATTCACAGAGCCATAGCGCTCCATGGGTTTTGACAGTAGGAGCAAGCTCCACTGATAGAAGAATACAAGCAGTTGTGAAGCTCAAAATGGAATGGAATTTCTTGGAGAATCTGCCTTCCAGCCGAGCTCTTTCAATTCTTCTGGCTTCTTTCCAGTCATGTATCCTGGTAGACACGGGGACGAGACCGCTATGTATTGCTTAGATGGCTCACTGGATAACATTGATGTGAGAGGCAAGGTCGTGTTGTGCTGGAGTGGAAAAATAAAGGACACTGAGAAGGGGAAAGTTGTGTACGCAGCAGGAGGAGCGACTGTGATTATCATGGAACTTAAGCACAGCAGGGACACGGCAGATATTCTGAAGCTCACTTTCTTCCAGTAGCTCACATCAGTTTTATGCACGGCCAAAAGGATCAGAATTATGTTTTGCTTAACTCCAATGCCACTGCGAAAATCAAGTTCAAACACACAAAGTCTAGATTTAAACCAGCTCCAGCAGTTGTTTCCTTTTTTTCCAGAGGCCCAAGCGAAATGAATGGACATCCTGAAACCAGGTGTTCTTGCAGCATGGCCATCCAGCGTTCGGCCTCACCCAAACCCGTTTGCCACCACGAACTTTAACTTCTCGAGTGGCAGCTCGATGGCCACACCTCATGTTTCTGGAATCATTGCTCTGCTTAAATACAAATACAAACAATAGTCTCCTACAACGATTCAATCTGCCATAATAACATTGGCCAAGAAGTTGGACCTTGACGGCAACACTATCATGGACGAGGCAATCAATAAGACCGCCAACATCTACGCCACTGGCGCAGGCCAAGTGAATCCAGGAGAAGCACTGGATCCTGGTTTTCATTTACGACCTCACTTACAATGGCTACATCTCTTACCTTTGCGGTCTATGAGACGCTGATACTGAAGTCTTTCGGACAGCTTGCCAAGAGGTTAAGCTGTTCCACACACAAAGTGACCGATGAATGTTCTAGATGCAAAGTGACTGGTCCGTCACAGCTCAACCATCCTTCCATCGCAGTCTAGCTCGATTCTAATTCGCAAATACTGAGAGCCGAACGGACTGTGACCAATGTCGGTGAAGCTACTGAAGTTTATCGTGCACGTATCCAGGAGACACCTAGAGTCCTCGTATACGTTTCTCCATACCAACTCCGATTTTCTGGACTCCAACAAGACGAGCTTCAATGTCACACTCACCCTGAAGAAATCTCAACCGAAAGGGTTGGTCTCGGGGGAAAGCTCGAATGGTTTCAGACAAACATGTAGTGGCAATCCCCATTGCAGTCAGATTCTCATAAATCCACCGTTTGCTCTAACTTCTATTGATCCTATGCATATTCTCCAACCTATTTCCTTTGTAATTGATCACTTTTTGTAAGCTTATTAATCAATAATCAATTTGGATTATACAATCCTACACTTAAACTAAAGACGTTATGTTGACATGAACATAGAGTTGCTACCATCACTCTCCTCTTACAAGTTGTAGCAGATGCAAGGTACTGAAGGAACCCAATCAAGTAGTTATATTAATAACAATTTTCAATTAATAAATGAAGGGTGAACCAAGAACTGAACCAGAGATTTGAAATAAACTAAATTAAACAGAAAATTGAACAAACACAAACTGGAGAGATATATTTTGTTCTTGAAACTGGGGGCAGTCTAATTTTTGCATCAAGCTAAGAGGAAGCAATAAACTCAAGCGGCGTTTCACTTCCAAAGATAGAGTCATAATTAGGTGAAAAACTCAACACAAATAAATTGCAAATATTTTGAAGCACTGCAACCAAAGGTCCAGCGAAAATTTGAGGGGAAAAGAAATCATGGGTTCAGTGAACTTACTCATGTTCGTCTCAGCATGATGATTAGGGCTTGATGTTTCACATCTTTCTTCAGTAGAGTTGAAGAGAACAAGGCAAAGGTTCTAATTATTACTGATGAAATGAAAAGGTTGCCCAATGCTTGATGTAGGAAGCAAGCTGGCGCAATAAAATTTTTTTTCATTATGTTAGGATTTAGAGTGCCTCATATTCAATGAAGAAGAATTCAGGTACAAGTGGAGGTGTTATAAGTTTCACAAATTAAGCACATACATGTATAGATACGGTGCATGTTATTAGTCGACTAATAGGTCTTATTAGTCGACCAGGTCTTGAGTTAGTCGACAGATACTTTGATATAGTCGACTAGGCCCTGTAACAAAGAGTTGGATTCTCATATTGCATTACAGTAGTCGACTAGACTCTGGGTGTCATACACTAATACTAGGTATTAGTCGACTAATAAATTGCCCTAGTCGACTAATATAGGTTTCTGACAGTTTCCTAAAACGGATATGTTTCTTGTTTTGATTTGGATACGAATTTCCTATTTTTCTGAGGTAGTGCTGATTTGATTATTGGAGTCCGTAAAGGATTAGGATCATCCTAGGTGCCTATATAAACCCTTGGGGTGGCCTTTTGAAGGTAGGTAAAGAAGAGTCAAGAATTCAAGAGAATTTCAGATTTTCACCATTGAGAGTTGTGAGAGAGATCTTCTTGTAACTTTTGTATTTTCTTCTCTATTTTCAATAAAGATTTTTTCCTCCTCCCCGTAGACGTGGCACATTATCGAATCACGTTAAATCTTGTGTTTTTTGGTTGTGTGGTGAATTACTTTCAATTGCTTGATAGTGGTAAAGCTTCTACACTTCCGCTGCCGAGTTTTCAACTCGGTGTTTTCTCTATTTTTTAATCGGTGATAGCCATCAACAATTGGTATCAGGGCGATGGCTAGCAAGACAACCTCGACAACCAAATTTGAGGTGGAGAAATTCAACGGGAAGTCCAACTTTCTGTTATAAAAAATGCGAGTAATATCGTTGCTTGTGAAGGAGGGCACACACAAGACCCTGCTTGGCATTGAGAAGAAGCTATCATGATGGAGGATGATCAGTAGAATAACATCGACTTTCGCGCAAAGGCGATGATCATACTGTGCCTATCAGATGAGGTCGTTTATAACGTGATGAACAAAGAGACAACTGTTGGTCATTGGTGTAAGCTGGAGAGCTTGTACATGACGAAGAGTTTGTCGAACAAGCTCTTCATGAAGAAGCAGTAATACAGTCTTCAGATGAAGGAAGGTACGTCTATTTTACAAAAATCTCAATGCTTTTAACGGAATTTTAAGAGACTTGTTAGCTCTAGAGGTTAACCTAGAAGAAGAAGACAAAGCTTTTATGTTACTCTCTTCTCTTCCATCAAGTTATGACCACTTGGAACCACTATTATATATGGTAAGAAGACCTTAGAGTTAGAAAATGTCAGGCAGATGCTCCAAAACAACGAGCTGATGAAGAACATAGATTCTACGGGGGAGGCCTCAAAATTGTTTGTCAAGGGTCAGAGGGGAAGATCAAAGAGTAGGGGACCCAAAAGTGATCCAGAGGCTTCTAGCAGTTTCTCTTACTACTTTTGTAAGAAATCAGGGCATTTCAAGAAAATTATATGCAATACAAGGAGATGCTGAAGAGAAAAGTTGGCAAAGAATCTGATGGGACTAGTACCAGTGGAAAGTCAGATCAAACTGTGGTTGTCGAAAAAGCAGATGAGGATTTATGTGATGTCTTGACGGATAAGTCAGAAAAAGGTAAATACTCAGATGCTTGGTTACTTGACTCGAGGTGCACATACCACATATGCCTAAAAAGGGAATGGTTCAGTACTTACAAGCCTTATGATGAGGCTCTGTCCTGATGGAAAATGATACCGTATATAGATTGTTAGCATCGGCAACATCCATATGAGGATGTTTGATGGACAGGTTCGAACCCTCAAAACGTTTGACACGTTCTGAATTTAAAAAGAATCTTCTCTCGTTGGAAGCTTTGGAAGCTTGAGGGCATAAGTTTTCTGGTACAAATGGAGGAGTCAAAGTTACTAAAAGTTTCATGACGATTTTCAAAGGAGAACGGATAGCAAACTTATACAAGTTGACAGGAAGCATTATTATTGGTGATGCTTCAACAGCAACAAAGAAGAAGGATACTACAAGACTTTGGCACATGCGTTTTGGACACATGAGCGAGCGAAGTCTCCAAGTCCTACACAAAAAGAGTGCTCTATCAAGTATTAAATATTACAAACTTGATCATTGTAAATTTTGCATTATAGGTAGGCAACATAGAGTAGCTTTCTCTACATCACAGCACTAGACAAAAGACTTGCTAGATCTCATACACACGGATGTATGGGGCTTTCACCAGTAGCATCCATTAGGAGTGCTAGGTACTATAGTACTTTCATAAATGATTTTTCAAAGAAAGTTTGGGTATACGTCTTAAAGCAGAAATCAAAAGTATTTCAGAAGTTCAAAGAGCGAAAAACTATGGTGAAAAATCTGACGGGGTGGAAGATGAAAGTCTTGAGGTGCGATAATGGAGATGAGTATACCTCTAAAGATTTAAAGATTACTTAGAAAATAAGGGCATCAAACACCAGTTAAGTATTCCAGGGCGATCGGAACAAAATGGAGTAGCAGAGCTTATGAATCGAACACTTATAGAGCGTGCTCGTAGTATCAGATTACAGGTTGACATGTCAGAAGGATTTTGGGCAGAGGCGGTAAATTATGCGAGTTATCTGGTAAACATGTCATTATCAACAACTATTTATCTTCAAATCCCAGAGGAGATATGGCAAGGAGTATATGTGGACTATTGAACCTTATGGATTTTTGGTTGCCCGGCGTATATAGTCAGAAAAGGACAAACTAGAGTTCAAGTCTAAGAAGTGTATCTTCATCAGGTTCACCAAAGGAGTCAAAGGTTTCAGACTTTAGGATACAGAGAAAAGAAGCGCATTTACCAGTAGAGATATGGTATTTGATGAAGAATCAATGTCGCGAGAAAAATTAGAGACAGAGAATAAAGGGTAGGGTGGAACTTCAGACAATTCGGCAGAAGGGAGTTGAGTTCTCAGAGAGCCCTAAAAGGCCTGAAGGGACAGAAGAGGACTCCTCCGATTCAGATAGAGACGACCAGGAGGCTATTCAAGAGCAATCTAGACCGTTGAGACGGTCAGTCAGAGTTAAGATGCCACCAATAAAGTATGGCTGGGATGATGATCATGTCTCTTTTGCGTTAGTAAAGAAATAGGTAAGTCTGACAGTTACAGGGAAGCGATCGAGGCAGATGATCACTGTAAGTGGATTATAGTCATGGAGTAAGAGATGGAGTCTTTGGATAGAAATCAAACATGGACATTAATCGATCTTCTAAAGCACTCCAAGGCAATAGGCTGCAGATGTATCTTTCACAAGAAGAATGAGCAGTACAAGACAAGGTCAATTGCTAAAGGATATGCTCAGAAGGAGGGTATTGACTATAATGAGATCTTCTCTCTTGTACTCAAGCATATATCTATTCAATATTATTGGTTATAGTTGTTCAGTTTGATTTAGAGTTGAAGCAGATGAACGTCAAAACAACATTTCTGCACAGTGACCTGGAGGAGAAGATATACATGAAATACCCTGAAGGTTATACTCAGGAAATAAAAAAAACAAAGTGTGTCTTCTAAAAAAGTCCTCTATAGACTTAAGCAGTCTCCCAGGTAGTGGTACAAATGGTTCGACTCTTTCATGATCAAGACCAAATAACCGATGTGAGTATGATCATTGTGTCTATTTTAAGCAGAGTGATGATCTGACATATTTGCTGTCATATGTGAATGATATGCTGATTGCTGCAAGAAATAAGACACATGTTCAGAAGCTTAAAGCTCAACTCAAGAAGGAATTTGACATGAAGGATTTGGGAGAAGCCATCTTAGGTATGGAGATCACTCGAGACAGAAGCTCAGGCAGACTTTGGCTATCCCAGGAGAACTATGTTCTCAAGGTGTTGGAGAGATTCAACATGGTAGAAGTAAGACTAGTCACCTCTCCTTTGGCAGGTCACTTCAAATTATCCTCCAAACAGTGTCTACAATTACCGAAAGAGGAGGAGGAGATGTCTGGAGTACCATATGCTAGTGCGGTGGGATCGCTGATGTATGCTATGGTCTGCACTAGGCCTGACTTATCCTATGCAGTTAGAACAGTAAGTCAGTTCATGTTAAATCCATAAAAGCAACATTGGGAAGCAGGTGGGTGCTACGATATCTGCGAGGGACTGCGAGACTAGGCTTGGTGTTCCAAAGATTGAAAACAAGGAAGCCTAAGTCACTACAAAGCTATATTGGTGCAGATTATACATGAGATCTTGATCAGTGAAAATCTACGACTGGATATGCGTTCACAGTAACTAAGTGGCCATAAGTTGGAAGACAGAGTTGCAAGATACAATTGTTCTTTTAACGACAGAGGCAGAGTACATGGCTGTAGTTGAGGCGTCGAAAGAAGCTTTGTGGTTGAGAGGACTGGTTGAGACATTTAGTATCATGCAACATTCAGTTCTGGTTCATTACGACAGCCAGAGTGCGATTCATCTCGCTAAGGATCACAGGTATCTGTTGACACTTTAAAAAGGCAAAACTCTCAGACAACTCTTCAACCGGTCTGAACGATATCTAACTTGCCGAATTTACAAAAGACAAGTTACAGACAAGCTGACGACCAGTTTTTACCCATCTCTGAGAAACAAAGCAGCGACTTGGACTCTACTGATCCAGTGAAGTAGACAGTAAGCCAAGGATGCTTATGAAGAGGCCAAAGCATGCCTATGAAGCTAAGCATGATCAAACACCTAGCCTCGCATGAGCCCAAAAGAGAGCTAGCTTCGCTAAAAGGCCGAAGCCACTAGCTTTGCATGAAGCTTCAACAGCCCCGCTGAAGGCTAACTTTAAGTTTCACTAGAAGTTTTATCTCCAGCTTTGCTGGAGATGGAGTGATCCAGCTCTGCTCTAAGCTAACTCCTAGCTTTGCTTGAAGCTTCACCCAGCTCTACTATGAGCCAACTTCTAACTTCGCTTGAAGCTTTTAAAAATGAACTTCGCATGAAACTCTTACTTAGCTCCGCTGCGAGCTTTACCAGGTCATCAATTGACCGTTTCAAAATCCCGTGAGGGATTAATGGGTGAATCCCGATACTTAAGAAGGGTTAATGCCACTTTAAGTCGGCGGTTACACCCACCCACTTTGTCCAACATTAAGGGTCTGTTTGGTTGTCGTAACTGGCTGTAATTCGTAGTTGTAATTGGTAAAGTGTTTTACAATTGTAAATGAGTTACATGTATGTAAATTTTACGGTGTTTGGTTGGTATATAAAATTGTAAAGTGGGAAAGTGTATTGTACTTTATGGTGTTTGGTTGTCGTAATGTATAAGTCGTAAGTGAAAAAATTGACCACAAAATTAACTATTTGGTGATTTTAAAAGTTTTAATATTGCAAATAAATATTTAAAAAGTTAAATATTAAAAAATTTTAATATTAATATAAAAAATATTACAAATTTGTATGACCACAAAATTAACTGTAACTGGGCTGTAAGTGAGTGGTAACTGGGTTGCAAATGAGTGTTAGTTGAGTTACGTAAGTTTTTTACGAATTACGGTCCAAACAAACGCCGTAGTTGTAACTGGGTAGTAAGTCCTTTACGAATTACGGAGTTTTACGCGAAACAAACGGCCCCTAAGTGGAGACAATTAAGTCACAATGGCTACTAATAGTTCGCACGAACTTTCTAGCTTCGCCATCATCTCTCCTCGAGGGGAGCGGATATTTTCACCCCAAAGAATGATGAAGGCACCCCAGGATTAAAGCACCCAATTTTGTGATAAAGGCACCCCGCCCAAAATCAAAAAAATGACTAAAAACCCTTTCTTTTTTCTCCTCTTCCTCTCCCTCCAATGCTGGCGACCCCCGGCCTTCCCCCTACGCTGATGACCACCTCCTCCCCCTTGCCCCCTTTTCGCCGGCAAAACCCCTCTCTTCCCGGCGACCACCTCCGCCCCCTTTTCTTCTTCCTCCTCTTCCTCCTTCCTCCCCTCTTCCCCCTCCTCGGCCTCCCCCGCTCGTCCTCCCTGTCGTCCGTCCTCCCCCCAACCCCTCCCCTCGCTGCCCCCTCCCCCAACGATCTCCCCTAGCAAGACCCGAGTCTGTTCAGCCCGACCGAACAGCTGGGGGGAGATCCGAGGATGAGGAGATCAAGAGGGTGGGGGAGATCCGGGCAAGAGGAGATCAGGAGGGGGTCCACCCACCCCCTCCTGATCTCCTCCTCCCCGGATCTCGCCCCCCCCCCCCCCCCCCCCCCCCCCCCCCCCCCGCTGTTCGATCGGGCTGAACGGACTCGGGTCTGCCTAAGGAAGATCGTTGGGGGAGAGGAGGAGATTTTTTTTTTTTTTTTTGGGGGGGGGGGGCGACGAGGGGAAGGGGTTGGGGGGAGGACGGGCAGGGGTGGCCGAGGAGGGGAGGGGGAGTCGGGGGGGGGGGGGGGGGGAAGAATAAGAGGAGCATTTTGGACTTTTTCATTAAGAATGAAATTGTAAAAAAAAAAAGAGAGAGAGAGAGAAAATGTACCTCAGCCGCCTGCTGAGAGAGACTCTCTCAGCTGTCACTTCAATATGGTTGCAAACTCACTGTAACATGATCGCAATCCACTGTAATATGATCGCAGTCGTAAAAAATTATAGATTTTAAGTGTAATTAGGACTGCAATCATGGTAGCAATCCTCAGAAAAACACTGCGACCAAGGTCGTAGTCTTTTCGTAGTCCTTAGAAAAGACTGCGACCATGACAGCAGTTCTCATAAAAACGTTGCGACTTAATCACAGTCCTCATATAAAACTGCGATCATGATACCAGCACCTAAAATTATGATTAAAATTCCGCCACGTTACGCTAGTGTCTGTCACAGCTGGTGGATGAGGTACAATCCTTAAAAAAAAATAATAACACACTTAATAATTTTTGGGGTGCCCTCGTCATTCTTTGTGGTGGAAGTATCCGCCTCCCACCTCGAGTCTCGAGCTCTTCCTCCCTCTTTCTCTCAACACGAAAAAATACCGAAAAAGAAGAAAGAATAAACCTAATCCCGATCTCCGGCGGGTCTGAGAGCGGAAAATCGAAAGGTTAGGGTTCACTCAATCCCTCATCTTTTTCTCGCCTGAAATTTCAATGGATAATTTATTAGTTTATTTCTCTGTTTTTGTTCGAGAGTTTGACACGGTAGCTCGATTAGAAGTGAGCTTCGAATAAAAACGTCAACTTTCATCATTGGCCCCCTTTCTACAGTTAGAAGAACAAGCCACGGTTCCTTTAGGAAACAATGATTAAAGATTTTGATTAAAGTTTACTGTGAAATTTGTTATCTTTGAGCTCATTTTTCTATTTGGCAAGAACTTTAGCGTTTTTAGTATGAGACCAAATTCTGTTCTCGAGAGCTGTACTTTGAGAGAGGAAAAGGCCTTAAATTGGTTGCACAAAATTGTTTGTTAATTTGTTATTTATTGGCTGGATTGTTATTGCTAAACAATACACAGATGGTAAACAATACACAGATGGCTACCGCATAAGTGAAGAGCTGGGGAATTTTCTTTTATTTGTTAATATGTGTTCCTTCCCAGCATCACGATTGTATACCTTTGTTATGTTAATTGTAAGAGGAAAGTACATTTCATTAGTATTTAAATTAGTACACTACTGATTGTTATCCACACTTAAGTGGAGTTTGTCTTTGGTTGTATTGGCGTACCAAAAATAAATACTTGGGAATAGGTAATTATAGGACATACAAGCAAGATGTTATAATGATTGATAGTCAATTACACATCATTAAGCCTCCTTGTACTTGAAAGAGAAAATAAATCTCACGATACCTCAATCTGAACATTCTTACTCATGGTTTGTTATCCACACTCACGGGCACACGCGCATGTCCTCTCAATTTTCTGATAATTTAATTTCTCCATCTCAATATCTTCAATCTTAGGTATCCACACTCCACTAGCAGGGTCTCCGACATGATAACCTAGTCTGAGTGTCATTCATCCTTGAGGAACAATAGAAGGAAAATAGAAACACTTTTTTTTCTCAATAGTTTCTAGTTATGTGACCCAAATTCTTTTGGTGTGGTTCTATATAGATGCTAGGTCTATTTTGCTAAATATGTTGTCTTTTTCTACTATCATATTTCCATCAGCAACATTGGCACTACCCCTCTAGTTTCCTCATTTGCTATTCTCCAATTTGTTTGTTGATAATGTTAATTGCGGAATATTTTATACAAATTTCAACTGTGAACCTGACTACTATTTTTGTGCAGTCAGGCTTTTATAACTTGCAAGGATGGAGATATTCGCTTGATAGTTACTGTAGGGACCAAGATCCTGTGAGATAAAGACATGGTTATTAATGAGCTGAAAGTTAATGCAAAGTTTATCAACTTTAGATCATATTCTGCTTTTGTGATATTCTAGATTTTAAGATTTCTGTTGGATCTATGGAGGTACAAACTTCTGGGAAACCTGTTGATACTTTGATAGAGATGGTGCTTGGCATGAACATCCTATCCTCTGACTATTTCAAAGAACTTTACAAATTGAAGACATATCATGAAGTCATAGATGAAATCTACGAACATGTTGATCATGTGGAACCATGGATGACTGGAAACTGCAGAGGTCCTTCCACATCATTTTGCCTCCTCTACAGAATTTTCACATTGAAACTCACTCTCAAACAAATGCATGAACTACTGAAACATCCTGATTCTCCATATATTAGAGCTGTAAGTTTCTTTGCAGATCAATTATCTTTTATCCATGTACATTAATGTGTGGCCTGCAAATAATATCAATTATAGTTATCCTATGTGCACTACTTTCTCTTTTGGCCAACTTATATATTTTATAATATTTTAATGGACTCCTATCATCTTCATTTGTTGTACAGTTCTGCATGCACATTTTCAAGGTAATGTTATGGGATAAATATAGAGTGCGGAGGATGGACCTTTGTAACATGTAGAGGATAAATGCCGTGTCATGACAACACATGAAATGCTTCATCTAGAAGTTGATGCATGTGCTTTATAGTTTAAGAGAGTATAATACATGACAGATTATTTGATTTTCTGAACAATGATAAAGTGATAAATAGAATCATGATCACTGTGAAGAATATTGGGCATTCTGTTGGAAGGTTCTAACCCATCTCAATGCATCTTGGTAATTGCCATTGATTCCTGGTTTTGGCTCACTTGAAACGGTGTGGGTTTGGGTTATCGGTGGTCCACTCCCAAGCCCCCCCCCCCCACCCCCCCCCCCCCACCCAACCAAAAAATAAAAAATAAAACAAAAAAAAACCCACCCCACAGACACGTGCACGGGCACACACTCTCTCCTCCAACCCACCAAACTCATGCATGCACACCCATCCTTCCCAAAAAGAGAGAAAAAAATAGCTTGTTCATAGTTTCAAATGCCTACTAATGTTTAAGTGGAGCAGGGCAAGCAAGGACAAACTTTACATAATTTTGTTTTTTTAATTTTAGCACATAGGGATGTTCAGTTTATTAAAATTTTCATGAGTCAAAAGTACCCGTAGTCATTACTGTTTTAGTTCATATATGGGCTGTTTGGATGCCCGGAAGTGGGTGGAAGTGGGAATAGGATTCTTTTCTTTTTGGAAATGAGAATTTGTGTTTTTTTTCCCGTATTGGGATGATAGTTGAGAAGTATAATTGGAAAAGTGTAATGTCGTTTCCGGTGTTTGGTTGGTAATGTGAAAGTTGAAGTGGATACAAAGTTGACCGTAAAATAATATAAAATAAAAATTAATTATGAAAAAATTTGGACTGTAATTAAAATGCAAGTAAGATTTACATGACCACAAAATTAATTCTTTTGAACTACAACTTATTACTAATGAGATTTACATGACCAGAAATTTAACTGTAGCACCTTGGAAGTGAGGAAATGGTTGTGTAAAAGGGAAAAGAAGAAAAGAAAATGAATTTTTCTGTTTTCTTTTTCCGGTGTTTAGATGGACAACGGAAGTGGGAAATGACACTTCTCACTTCCTCACTTCCGCCCACTTCCTTGAATCCAAACAGCCACATACTTGCTGTTTTGCTTCCTTTTTTTAAAAAAAAAAACTGATTTAGCAGTAAGATCTCAGTTTGTTGCAGATTTCTATATGGTAGCTAGTAGCAAATTCATCTGTTGTTATAGAAAGGATATGCATCTAAGGTAAACTGACATCGTCAATTCCCCTCTTGTTGGCCCTATTTGTTCTCTGTTTGTTCTGGCTTCTTATATGCATAAACAGGCGGCAGCACTTTGTTAGCTGAGGGTGGGCCAGCCTATGTATGTAATTCCTGACTTTGAAGTTTGAACATATTAAAGATGGGCATCTCAGCCTGGGTCGAAAGTGGTTAGCTTTTGTTATAATCCTGTTCTCTGTCATTATTATTGCTTCTTTTTTCTTTCTTTCTTTTACCTCTTTTGAGACACCCCAGTTCTCATGAGTCTCAAAAGTGAGATTAAATATTTTGTTGTTTTAGGTACAAGAAACAGGCATGGGTTCTAACTGAATGACCTATGGTATCTCTCGGATGCGGTCCAAGGCTAGACCTGATTAATTATGCTTTATTGAGACGGGACTGTAGTAAGGCCCCTAAAATCTGCATATGTCCACTGTAAGATTCGAATAAATTGGATGCCCAGGCTCGAATTGCTGGACATGTATAAAAGTTTCAATGAGCCTGAAGTCCAAACATTCAAGTTTACTAGCACTTTATAGGTTTGAACAATGCAACTGCTACCCATTGCCTGGTCCATTAACCACCCAAGTAATCAACTTATATAGATTCAATGGTATAGTTATTGTTGTGTTTCCAAATGCTTTTTCATGTTATATCCATGTGCATGGGTTTAAATTGTTGTGCATTTGTATATCTTTGCATCATATTTTTTCCTCTAATCATGTCTAATGAAGAAGTGATTATCTAAATGGGGTTGCAGATTGGTTTTCTACTTGCGGTATGCTGCAAACCCAAAAACATTGTGGAACTGGTTTGAGCCATATGTCAAAGATGATGAGGTGTGTATGTATATGCAATTTCTTTTTCTTTATTTCTTTATTTCTCTTATGTCAATATCAATCTTAAGAGACTAATTGATGCGGACATCAAGCCACGTCCATGACACGTGTACCACCGATGGAGACGACGCTTTGTTCCAGATTCCAAGTAGCTGTAGAATTCTATTTCTTTATTTTGAGTTTCTTTATTTTTAGTTTTCTTTTGGTAGTTGTAATCCCACTGTGATTGAGAATTTTTAGTTTTTAAAATTTAGAGTTGTAATTTTATTTTAATTAGAAGCTTTAGTTTTAGTTGTATACAATTTTGTAGTTCATATAAAGGCCCCATATATTCACTTTTTTTTAAGGAACAATCAATGAAAGTTTTTCTTCACTCTCAGATTGTGTTTGATTATTGGATTTCTTGATCATAAGTTCTGTTAGCGGTGGGATGCCTAATCAGACTCAATTAGTAGTGGAATGCTCTAATTGATTTATCTATCTTTATTCTTTATCTCTATCTCCTCTTCAAATTTCTTTCTCTCAAATAAATCTACGTTGAATACGTCGCCAAATCCCTCTCCCTCGTTACGCATCCAGCAATTGCAATCTCGTCTGCATAAGCGCCTCATCTTCTCGACGACACTATTTTCGTCGACTGTACCTGTTCTGAGCTGCGTGAGTTCAGAGATCAACCAACAATCAACAAGCAAGTTAAGATCAAATTTACAATCACCTCAGGTATTTTTCTTATTACATCAGCTCTTTAATTACATGTTTAGATATACATCATCCAGTTTGTTATCTATTCTGATATTCTGTCCACATTAAAAGTAAGCGAGTGATTCTGTTTCTACATTGTGATTGCTTGACTTTTTTTATTGCGTATAGAACTTGATTTTCTGCATAACAAAAATTTCTAATTAGTTCTTTAAATATTGAAATTGATAAGCCCTTGCATGATTAAGAGAACATAATCTAACATTATCTGTTTTAATTCAATTCCTACCAACGATCTTTCTTGTTGGTGAAGCGTATCTTTGAGTTAATTTATCTGTTGCTTTCGCCCCATACACGTTTCACATCACTAATGCACTAAATTTTGGTTGAAAATGTTCTTTTTTTTCTTTCTTTCTTTTTGTGTGTTTGTGTTGAGAGGGAGTGGGGTAGACTTGTAACATAGTTTGCAGTGCAAATACACAATCTTATATGATATGGTGTTTATCAGTTTGAGATCGTCATAGGTGTGTAGGAGCCAGTGGCGTAGCCAGGATTTCAAAGACGCGGAGGTGGGGGGGGGCAAAATAAAATTCAATAATATCAAAATTGTATAAAATGATTGTTACAAAATGATACTACACGTCCAACATCGAAGATATTGCTTTCAAGCCAAATTGAAGATAGGTGGTTATTTATTATCATTTAGAACAAATACACATAAGCAAAAAAATCAACTATCAGTAATTTTGCATAATTTGATGTCACAATACATATGTTATTAGCAAACATTCAAATAATTTCAATTAAATATCTATGTGGACTAATTTATCGACCAAATAATAACACAAGAATATGTACCATAGCTTCCCAAAAGTAGATGTCAGTGTGGCAGAGTGAAGTGTAAAGGATCTTCAGCCAGACCTCATTGCATGTGGTGGCGCCACCTCCATGGCTTCGATCACCAGAGGTTTTATTGCCTCCCATGTGAGGATAGCTACATATTTCAATAACAAATACAAAGTCATCAACAAAACAAACTAATTAAGAATCAACAAGCTTAAAAGCATTGACTACCAATGTGATAATATTACAGATATGAAGTGGGATAAAAAATCTAGACTAATAAGCATAGATTTGGGTCAGAATCAATCTTACCCCATACAATATCTCTTACTAAATAAGCATAGATTTGGGTCAGAATCTATCTTACCCCCTAAAAAGAATTTCTCCCAAATAAATGTTTTATTAAATTCACTAAACTAATTTATTAAGTGAGAATAAGAGGAATAACCCAAAAGGGGAAAAAACTTGTGTCTTGCTAAGCTTGAAATGATCAATATCAACACATACAATTCACAATCAAAATAACAGCAGCATTACCCTAATAAAATCTCAGATCTGCTCAATAAATTTGAAGTCAAGAGCAGAGCATAAACAATTACCTTAGTGGGGGCCAGGGGACATAGGTGGTTCTTTTGGCTTTGAGAATTGATTTTTTTTTTTTGGGGGGGGGGGAGATTTGTGTGGCATCGGCGACCGACGAGCGGGACAACGGGGCCAGGGGACTTGGGTTTTCTTTTTCTTTTTTTGTGTATGTGGGCGATGGGCTTTGAGAATTGAAATCAGAAAGGGGAGAGGGGGGGAGAGGTCGCCGACGGGACAACGGGGCCAGGGGACTTGGGTTTTTTTTTTTGTGTATGTGGGGGGGGGCTTTGAGAATTGAAATCGGAAAGGGGAGAGGGAGGGAGGGAGGGAGGGGGAGGGGGGAGGGAGGGAGAGGATTTGTGCGGCGTCCGTGACAGGTGAGTAGGGCAGCGGGGACCAGGGGACTTTGGTTCTCTTTTTTAGGGTTTGAAATTGGGGGGGGGAGAGAGGGATAATTAAATTTATTGGGGTCATTGCATCAATGGGTGTGTGTGTGGGTGGGTGTGACTGATGTGAAACGGGTGGGTGTGTGTCATGTAGGAAATCCGTGATATGATCAAACTCACAGCGTTTCACCAAATACAACGATCTTCGGCAGGAAAGTAACTCAACACTAACAATGTCAAACAAATGGATGTTACAAGGTAGTGCATGCTACCTTTGAACATTTCTAATCTCAGTAAGATCTAATTACAATAGTTATATCATGCATGACAAGTTCTATTATCAATACAAATGATAGGCGATCAAAGGAATTGCAGAGTCACACATCTCACCATATAGTGGATAGCATGGAATAAAGATAATACTTTAGAGATGATTTAACTGATGCGTATTCAACTATTAATAGATTGCTTTGAAATAAACTTACAGACAAAGAACTCGCCGTCATACTCTAGGAGAAGTGAGTTTGGTTCGATCTTAGACATGGATCATCAAGTTAAAAGACTGAGATGAGCGCTGCTGAAGCTGTTCCTGCTGCTTCTATTACTGCTTTATCTACTGCCGCTGTCGCTTTGCTGTTGCTGCTGTCTGTTTGTTGCTGTTGCTAGCTGACTGCTGCTGCTGCTGTTGCTGCTGGCCTGCTGTTGCTGCTGCTGCTGGCCTGCTGCTGGACCGCGGCTGCTGCTGCTGTTGCTGCTGCTGCTAGCCTGCTGCTGTTGTTGCTGTTGACCTGCTGTTGCTGCTGTTGTTGCTGGCTGACTGCTTGGTGTCGCTGCTGCTGTTTGCTCTTGCTGCTGCTTCTGCTATTACTGCTGCTGCTAATGACTGATGCTGCTGCTAATGGCTGCTGCTGCTGGACTGCTGCTGCTGCAGCTGCTTTTGCTGGGCTGCTGCTATTGTTCTGTTGGTACTGCTATGTTGGAGGGACAATTATAAAGACATAGAAGACTAGAGAGAGGGAGAAAATGTTGTGAAAAGGAGAGGGAGGTGGGACTTGCAGGTATACAGAGGGAGTAAGGGAAGAGGTGAGGGAAGAAGAAGACATAGATAAGATCAGGTAAAGGAGAGTAGTTTCAGATTTCTTCATTGCATTATCAAACAAGTTACAACTGAGAGTATATATTACAAACCACACAACTGAATAACTCTCCACTACAAAATCTAATAACTACCCACTACCACCACTCACACACAACTAAAATACATGCAAATACAAAAGAAAATACAAGTAAATACAATAAGAAATACACTGAAGTACAAATAAAAGTTAAGGCTCAGATATTCTCATCAATTCTCCCCAGATGGGAGAGAATTCGACTCCGTCGAGTCAACTGCAGAGCTGCTTTCTTGCTGCTGTAAGTTTATTTCCTGCATCTCAGATTGCTAGTCAAGCTGCATCATATATTCATCATCTAAAATATTATCAATTTTCTCTACTGTATAGGAGGAATATCTGGAAGTGGGGAAGTGAAGGACTCAATATTGGCTCAGGATAAGGCTCATCAACCAGTGGTGTGTTTATGGATAATCAAGACATTGTAAACCACTTAGTCTTCAATATTGAAAATAGAACTGATGTCAAATTTATAACATAAGTATTGTAATTTAAATTCTTTTAAGATTTTGAAAAGTCCAGCACTACTGGCATGCAAATCTTTCACAGTTTCCTGGGAAACCATTTCAGACGAATCTGAATCATCACAAAATTGTCAACAATAAAAGTTTTTAAATTTCTTTACTGATGTCAGATCATAACTTCTAGTTAGTGTTGCTTGTTCAAATATATCACTGATTCTCATGTGTAAAACTTGCATGTGTGGCAAATATGATGCAAACTCAGATGTTTAGGCGTAAAATGCAGACTCAAAAACTCTATAATGAAGTGCAGTAGAGAACTTAACTTAGTGCCTGTCATTGTTAAAGAGTCTTTCAAAAGATAGCTCGGGAACTTTGACTCTATTGGATATTAAAGTTTTAGGCACTTGGTTCAGTGGTCATCAATATACACGACCTCGATCAAAGGGATTATCAGGCGAATCATCCTAACTGTGTGCGGCAATTTACCTGTTATTTTAATGACGTCAAGTGAGATCCTAACAGGTAAAGTCTGAAGGATAGCACATTTAGGTTTAACCGTAATGGCAGAAAAGTTTATGATATGTAGAACATTAGTTTCTTCTATAATGATACCCTTTAAATCATTGGATATAGATTGACCATAGATGATAAAATTCTTGATCTGTCATACATCCTTTGTCAATATATAATTCCAAAACTTGTCCTCATAAACATGGGTGTTTATTAGGATAAGGAATTGTGGTTTGCCCTCTAGTGACAACTCAACCTGCTTTTTAAATTCAGTTTTCTCGGCAGGATTCAACCTAGGGTGTGGCAAGTCGGTAAGGCTAGCCTCTAGTAGTAAGTCAACATGTTGGATATCACGTGTCAGTGGTAGCTTATGCAGGAGGTCTTCAGACAAGACATCATCAAGCTCCGTAGTCACAGGGGTGACTTCGAGGAGAGACGGAATACTATTTTCAGGAAAGACATCAGTAAACTTTGTAGGCACTG
The DNA here is from genome assembly GCA_038442645.1 of Agave tequilana. Classification (NCBI taxonomy): domain Eukaryota; kingdom Viridiplantae; phylum Streptophyta; class Magnoliopsida; order Asparagales; family Asparagaceae; genus Agave; species Agave tequilana. The sequence continues at coordinate 22,338 of JAVJIF010015595.1, forward strand.
GGATCACCTCGAGAGGGCTCGAAGTACTGGATACCTCAATATTACCACCCATGTTCTCTTTGTCAGAGTTGAAGTCTTTTGGTTCTTCCACTTGATAAATGAATTCTTCAGAGTCAGACTCTGATTTTGTTATAGACAATTTATCAATAGCAATTTTGACTGGGCTCGGTGTCGACAGTATAAGAGGAAGGGGTTGACGATCAGAGCAAACAATATTAGGCGTTGGCAGTAAAGGAGGAAGGGGTTGACGACCAGAATAGACGACAGTAGGGGTCAACAATAAAGGAGGAAGGGACTCTGGATTTGTAACAGATGATTCCTTAACTTTAGTTACTATGACTGGCCTTGGACAATTGACCACAACATGCTCATGACCCTGATACTTGTTACTCTGGATTGCAGGATGATAAGAGGTAGACTTCATTACCTGATCCAACCTACTTATGCAACTCAAAATTTCATTTAACTTTTGGAGGATTTTGGAGTTGGTGTCCATATTGATGGTTTGGGATTCACTAGCCATTTTTTTATTTCATGTTTTTAACTTAATGCAAGGTATTTCTGCCTAAACCTTGTGCTCTGATACCAAACTGATGTGAAACGGGTGGGTGTGTGTCATGTAAGAAATCAGTGATATGATCAAACTCACAGCGTTTCACCAAATACAACGATCTTCGGCAGGAAAGTAACTCAACACTAACAATGTCAAACAAATGGATGTTACAAGGTAGTGCATGCTAGTTTTGAACATTTCTAATCTCAGTAAGATCTAATTACAATAGTTATATCATGCATGACAAGTTCTATTATCAATACAAATGATAGGCGATCAAAGGAATTGCAGAGTCACACATCTCACCATATAGTGGATAGCATGGAATAAAGATAATACTTTAGAGATGATTTAACTGATGCGTATTCAACTATTAATAGATTGCTTTGAAATAAACTTACAGATAAAGAACTCGCCGTCATACTCTAGGAGAAGTGAGTTTGGTTCGATCTTAGACATGGATCATCAAGTTAAAAGACTGAGATGAGCGCTGCTGAAGCTGTTCCTGCTGCTTCTATTACTGCTTTATCTACTGCCGCTGTCGCTTTGCTGTTGCTGCTGTCTGTTTGTTGCTGTTGCTAGCTGACTGCTGCTGTTGCTGCTGCTGCTGGCCTGCTGTTGCTGCTGCTGCTGGCCTGCTGCTGGACTGCGGCTGCTGCTGCTGTTGCTGCTGCTGCTAGCCTGCTGCTGTTGTTGCTGCTGACCTGCTGTTGCTGCTGTTGTTGCTGGCTGACTGCTTGGTGTTGCTGCTGCTGTTTGCTCTTGCTGATGCTGCTGCTTCTGCTATTACTGCTGCTGCTAATGACTGATGCTGCTGCTAATGGCTGATGCTGCTGGACAGCTGTTGCTGCTGGACTGCTGCTGCTGCAGCTGCTTTTGCTGGGCTGCTGCTATTGTTCTGTTGGTACTGCTATGTTGGAGGGACAATTATAAAGACATAGAAGACTAGAGAGAGGGAGAAAATGCTGTGAAAAGGAAGAGGGAAGTGGGACTTGCAGGTATACAGAGGGAGTAAGGGAAGAGGTGAGGGGAAGAAGAAGACATAGATAAGATCAGGCAAAGGAGAGTAGTTTTAGATTTCTTCATTGCATTATCAAACAAGTTACAACTGAGAGTATATATTACAAACCACACAACTGAATAACTCTCCACTACAAAATCTAATAACTACCCACTACCACCACTCACACACAACTAAAATACATGCAAATACAAAAGAAAATACAAGTAAATACAATAAGAAATACACTGAAGTACAAATAAAAGTTAAGGCTCAGATATTCTCATCAGTGACCCAGTGGGCTCAAGAGAGAGGGAGAGGAGATTGGGGGTCACAAAATTGGGTGCCCAAGGGAGTTTCGGGTGGGGTGGGGGGCACACACCGTGTCAATGGTAGGAGCTATTGAGCACTCAGTCACAATAGCTTGTACAGTGGTTTTTTTAAGAAACACTTTGTTCTCATCAGTCAACAGATATTTAGTTTATTCTCATTGATAAGCAAAAGATTTGCTCTTTTTGCTTGTTAAGATGATTTATTTTTTTTTATTTTCTCTGTCAACAAGATCTGGAGGGAGAAAAAGGAAAGAAAAGAAAAAGGAATTCAATTCCAAGGATTGGGATAAAGTCTTTATAGTAGTTGTTGTCAGTTGTCCCCCCCCCCCCCCCCTCCCCCCACAACCCCACCCACGGCAAGTTAATCAGAAACTTGGTTTCAGTACATTATGTATTCTGGTTTACAATTCAATGGTTTAGGCTTCACCTTCAGTTATGAATTAGTGAGACCAATCCTGACCTAGTCATAAAGAGGTACTGCATGTTTATCTATAGTCTCCATGGTGGTTGATTTAATGGTCTTTCCTGATGGTTTCTTTGATACTTGTAGACTATTTATTAATTTTTAGTGGTTTACTGGTTCAAGACGCTTGTAGTTTATTAAGTTTTCAAGTTATTCATCTGTCAATGATATGTGGAATTTTTGAAGAGTAGGCATTATTCAAAAGAGAAACTTATCTTATCCTTTTTGTCTTTTTTGTTCCTCAGGAGTTCTCTCCGGGGTCCAATGGTCGAATGACAACCATGGGGGTTTATGTACGTGATCTTCTTCTTGGACAGGTTAGTTGCCTATTGCCCTTAATTTGCTGGTATACAATTTATTGATTAGCAGTCTGGTACACATTTTTAATATCTTTTTATTTGTTTTACTTGCTTAATGCATTCTCATTTGTGTTATCCTTGAGTGGTGTTGCTACACAGTCAATCTTAAACATAATAGCCTATCACAGTAGTTGATAGCTAATTGATATTGGTATATGATCCATCTGTCGATGTGAGATTCTCTGCTCGGATATCCATGTTAGAGATTGAGGTTGCCTTGAGTGGGGAGCATCTCTATCAACCATTTTGTATAAGTTTTGTAAAATTGTTCTAGAATGAAGTGTTTCTAAAGGAATATCATATGTTTTATACTATTTTGTCCTACTGAGGCACCTTCTTGCCTTTCAAGATCATGCCACATGTCTATCAAGTATTAAATAGGTGCGCGACACGTGGCCGCTTTTAGAACATCTGAGGGGGAGTCTTCGGTCAATTCAAACTCCAAGCGGATTGGGTTGTTAGAAAGAAGAGATAAGTTGGGTTATGAGAATCTCTATCTCTAAGCCAAATCTCCATTTGAACTCGACAGTTACCACTTGAGGACAGATCGATCTTACCCACAGCTAGACGAAGACTACCAGATAGAGATGAACACTCGTTCAATAATTCAAATCAGGATGTTCGACTCTAACCACCTTTGAGATAGGCGGTTAGATGTTTAAACAAAGCTGGACTCTGCAGCCTTATCCAACATACGTTACTTGTATAAATAATAGACCCTTCTAACGTAGGGGCGGACGACCAATTGAACCCAGAAACCCTAACACATCAGAGAAATACTATTATAATCGTCATTATTATAGTGGAATCTTTCTCTCTTCGTGGTTTTTTCCTTTTAGATTTTTCACGTAAATCTCTATGTTTGTATTGGTTCTTCTGATATTTACTTTACCCATCTCCATAATTTTGGTGAGCGGATAAATTTCGTAGAAAATTACGGACAACATTTGGTGCTTTCGTTGAGAGCCTTGAGACCATACTCTTGAGATCTCATTCAATACCCTAATTCTTCCACAAAATACCCTCGCACAACAATCATGACACACAAGAATGTGACCCGTCGTGACACCAACGCTCCCAGTGAAATTGATCCATCGACTCTCTCCCGCAGATAACTCGTCCAGATGGTGATCAACCTACGATGATGGTTGGGCGAACAACTAGCCCAGGCAGACCACGAGCGAGAAATAGTCGCCAACCATCATGATACCGCAGAACGCGAATGAGAGACAGTAACACAGGTCAACCATCAGTTGCTCACGCGGATAAAAGTTTTTCGAGAAGCGCAATGAGTTATCGAGTTGGGTATCAGGGAGACTCAGGTGGACGCCTCCTCCGAGGTCAACCAATATCTCACAGTTCCGACCAACCTGCATTTCAAGCTAAACAAGATGCGCTCCAAAGTAACCTCTCCGCATGTGGACCCCGAGAGCTTTCGAGCCGATAGCTCACGGAAACGTGCGAGGGGACATCACATCACGCCCCAACACGCAAAGAGAACGCTTTCCCGACAACTGCGAAGATCGAGGATGCCTCAGTCTTCACCCCATTGAAGTGTCGATTGACCAGATTCTGCACGTCATCAAACATCAGCCATGGGTGAAACTCTCCAAGCCAAACAATCCAGATTCCTTGAAAGCAGGAAACTGTTCCTTCCATGACAGTCGGGACACGCCACCCTGCATCGTTGGCCCTCAATAGACACCTCGAGGACCTAGTTCAAAGTGGATACCTGGACAAGTTCATCCTCGACTTGGAAGAAGATCCAGAGGTCGGAGAGGCCCCGACCAAGACCGTCGACTAAAGTGCTCAATCGTCTGCACCATTCGGGACAGGAAGACCCCCCGGCAGCCAACATAGTTATTCTCACTCGAAATGATACTACGTGTTAAAACCATGAAATATTCAATAAAAATTATGTAGGCTCTTTTATTTTGCTGTTCAATAAAAGAGATAGGGTAGCCACAGCCTCTAGCAATCTGGCGAAACTAAAGGATTTATATGGTGATGCGAGCGACCAGAAAGGCGATGTAGGTAGTGAAAGGTTTAGAAAGGTTAGTAGCACAGACGAAGTAATCAGACTTGGAGGCTCTTCTTGGAAGTAAAATGAATTGATGTAACATTAAACAGACTGTCCAAATGTCTGAGAGGAAGGGAGGATTCAGGAGTTCTGCTCTTATGCTTTCCTCGGCGACTAAAGATGCTCGACTTCATACAAAAATCAGATCGATATTGTTTCACATCTCGCGTCCTACCAATGTGAGTATGTAGTCTCTCCTACTGTGTTTGGCATCTGACAAAATTACATATTGTTCTGATATTAGGAATCATCATGCATAAATTTGAATTTTGGAGATTGTGTTGTTTATGATGTTCTTCTATGTGCATCATTCAGCTATGTGATCGATTGGTGATGTGTTTTTTCTCTTTTATTCATGGCAAAAGCTCAAGGCGGGGTGGCCACAATGTGGAGGCGATTGGGCAAGAGAAAATAGGAGGTCAAGGGATACTTGTTATCGAGCATGGTAATGTTGATTTATATACTATCTGCAAGGTCACTGGGTGGGTTTTATCTGTGGTAACTGAACTTGCATTATGGTTTTGTTTCAAACGAGAGCCGATGACCTATTGAAAAGTGTGTACATTGTTTTCCATTATAAGTTTGTTAAATCAGTTGAAGAAACTAAATTTTTTATATTATTGATGAATCTAATGTCCAATAATATAGGTGCAATTACATTAAGGGCTTGTTTGTTTCGTCGTAAAAAGTCGCAAGTGACTTGCGACCTTTTACGACTTACGGTGTTTATTTCGTCATAAGTCGTAAAATGCACTTGCATCTCACTTACGATTCATTTGCAACCCAAACAGTTAATTCTGTGGTCAGCAAATCTCATTTGCACCCCACTTGCTGTACAAATAGTTAATTTTGTGGTCATGCAAATATGTAATGGAGACAGTTAATTGTAATTAGATTAATATTTTTTATTAGATTAATCTTTTTAAATTATGAGCATTTTTTATTTATTAGATTAAATATAATAATTAGATTAAAGTTTTTATTAATAATTTAATAATTTTTATGCATTTAATATTTAATATATTTATTTTTAATATTTATTAATATTTAATTTTTTTATTTTTTAATATTTAATATGTTATATTTTTAATATTTTTAATTATTTAATATTAAATATGTTGTATTTTTAATATATTTATTTTTTGTATTTAGTGGCATTTTTTATTATTTTTATTGGCATCTTAATTTTTTAATATTTAATTATTTTTAACTATTTATTTATTTAATATGTAATTATTTAATACTTAATATTTTTAATTTTTTATTAATAATTATTATATTATATATTTAATATATTTAATTTAGTTTTAAAATTTTTTAATTTATTAGATAATTAAATATTATTAATTTTTACTATTTTTAGTATTTATTGGCAATTTCTAAATATTTTTAAATCCCCAAACAGTTAATTTTGTGGTCAACTTTTTCACTTATGACTTACACGTTACGACAATGAAACACCGTAAAACACAATACACTTTCCCACTTACAATTTTACATTACCAGTCAAATACCGTAAAACTTATTTGCATGTAACTCATTTATAATTGTAAAAGAGTTTACCACTTACGAATTACGACTTACGGCCAATTAGGGAACCAAACAGGCCCTAATACTGCATTTGGATATTTTAAACTGAGAAAAATCAGAATCGCTTTATAGATTTGAAAGTTGTAGAAACCAGGATTTTAAAATATTTATTGTTTGGTTTGAAAGTTATCGAGATTTTTCTACTTTCTTGTTATTCAAACACTTATTTAAAAAATATCATGAATTACTATTTTCAAAATTCACACAAAATCACACATTTTGTCATTTTGTTAGACATTCAAACACAGCCTTAGAATAGAAATTTAATATCCAGACGACAGCCTGAGAATAGGTATGCATGCAATTACATAATAAAAGAACTCTTAATTATAATAGTATTGTAACACTAATTCTAATTGTAAATTTTTTTTGATTAGTCACATGCAAATGTGAAAATTTGAATAGAAATTTCAATCAAATCTTACTACTTTCTATTATCTACCTTTCAAAATCAATCACTCACTCAAGATTCTTTAAGATCTGATAGCTGATCATGCAACAGTTCCACTATTCCAGGAACTCTAATTTCCATTCATGGAAACCACAATCTCCATTAGAGACATGCACTGTGCAACCTCCCATGTATTCATCAAGTAAGACCTGAAACAGAACTGAGAAACAGACATGAAGAAGAAGCTGCAGGTTCCAGTTCTGGCGATTGCACAGTTCTTGTTTCTCTCCTTTTCTGTTTAAGTTTCATGGTTATCAGTGAATAATTGATGAACTTTATGTTTAGCTCAAAAATTAGTGGACTGAAGAAAGTTTTGTAATTCTTCTATTTTTATTTTAGTTAAATAATCAATCAACTTTATGTCCAGAGCAAAGAATATTGAACTAAAGAAAGTTTATATTGTGTTTGGCAAATAGCGTTGAGGAATTAGAGTTATGAGTTCTTAAAGATAAATAGTAAAAAGATTCAAGAAGTAGATTTTGATTGTTAATTGAACGAAGAGAGCAAGTATTAGGATTTGAATAAGAGAGAGAGGATGAGATAGCTTAATTCTGAGATTTTGATGGAATTACCATTTCTAAAGTTAGGTGCTTTTGGTTGGGATTTGGGTCGAACAATAGTCTCACATCGGCTAGACGTGGGGATGGTCTTGGGTTTATAAGGATTTGGGCAACTCCACCTAAAAGGCTAGTCTTTTGGGATGGTCCCCAGGTACTTCATTTGGATAGTTTTAATAGGTAGTGGTAGTAAGAATTTTTAGATAGTTTAGCAAGTCATAATACTTGAATTACTAATCTTGTTTGATAAAAATAGCTAGTATTAAATTAATTCTTGAGCTAGCTTTTATGTTAAACAAGACTTAGTGATTTTTTTTACTACTCTTTTAGTTTAAAAATTAATTGATTCATTTTACGTTTAAAGCGAAGAGAGTTTCGTGAAATGCATTTACACCAGTTTGACAAAATGGAGCAATTTGAGTCTCATCCGTATTATTCTATCAAACATCAAGTCAACTTCAATCAAATAGATCATGGTGACTTTTTTTTTTTCCTTGTGTATCGAATCAAAAGATATCATATTGACTTCACCAAAGTACCTCAATTTCTTTGGCAATTTCCAGATGCTTCCACAAGCTGATTTCATATCCAATTTGGACCAAAATCATTTTTAATCTCGTTTATTTAATTCCTATTTCCAACTAAATCTTTGATTCTAACAATGAACTGCAGCATGAAGAGGTGGTTACAAGTTTCCATCAACACCTGAGGAAATTATTTATTAATGTTCAAATAGCGAACACTTCAAATATGAAACGTTATCATTTTGAATATATATGTGCTGAGGCGGAGGGATGGGGTTCAAAGGGAGTCACGTGACCTCCCCATCCCACCCAAAAATAACCTTCTCCCCTGTAATTTGTCTCCCCCAACCCAAAAAAAAATAAAATTTACCCCCCTCATTTCTGATCTGATCTCGGCGGTGCAGTTTTTTCTCTCTCATCGCTCTCGGTGACTCGGTTTCTGATCTAATCTCTGATCTCGATGGTGACGCATGGCGGTGATCAATCCTCTCTTCTTCTCTCTTTATCAACAAGGGATCTGGTGGTGACTAGTGAGTTACCTCTTTCTATTATTATTTTTTTTTCAAATTTGTTTGTTGCGCAACCCATCAGCAAGGAGAAGAGTTCAAGATTTTATTTATCATGTGTAGATGATTTGTAGTCTTGTAATGCGTTGATGTCTGATTTAATCATCTTCAATTTAATTCATACTAATTCTGTTGCATATTTATTGTTTAAATTTTTCAATTTTTTTTTCTTCTACTCACAATTTTAGGAACCCTAATTTTGGCGATTTTCCGCTAAGTGTTTTGATGAACGATGGATGGTATGTGTTGATTCACGTTTGGGGTTGTTCCCGGGTATCATTTTTTGAATTGGCCTTCTTGAACTCGAGACCTGACTTCCAAATAGAAGACAAAAAGGATTAGAATTTTGAAGATGAACACAATTCAAAGTATGGCTTCTTCATCTCCTTTTAATTATGTCTTTAATTTCTGAAAAATTTGCCCTTAACTTCGATTGTGATCTGAGATTGTGGTTTGATGAGAATAATTGAGCTAGCAGATAACTAGCTATCAAACTTTAAATGTAATTATTTTATGTACATTGTTCATCATAGCATAATTTATTTAATTAGTAATAATATCCAAAAAATCAGAAAAGTCTTTATCATAAAATTAATTATTGAGTGATTAGTGTATTATGTTTTGTACTTTTATTATAGTCTTATAGAGGCTGCATGTTGGATGTGCATTGTGAATTTGTTAAAATTAGTTAATTAGTGATTAGTTTAATTTGTGATTAGCACATTGGATGTACATATATTTACCTAACACAATTTTATTCTACTTCTGAATTTTCTTTCCCCCTTACCTTCTATAAAAGCTAAAACCTCAATTCCATTCGACTAGAGGAAATTGAGAATATCTGTGCAAACACATAAATCTCTCTCCATTGTCAGAAATCTTAGGTTTGATATCTACCCTTCTACCAAAACCCTAATCTTAAATTTATCGGTTTCTTCGCTTGTAGGATTTAATCATCTCTATGAAAGAATTTTTCACGTCCCGAAAGGAATTTGATTTTTTTTTTTTTGCAACTGTGTGTTTTTCTATATAAAAATTGTCGAGTACTAAAAATTGTTGATGACCCATCATTTAGTAATGCAATTCTCTCATTATGTAATGTTTTTGCATTGTTAGTGCTGGTGAAAAGGAAGACACTATTGTCTAAGATGCTGTGATGATCCAAACTTACAGATACACAACATTCGTTGCAAAGAAGCTTACCCAAATTGATGTCAGTTCAGACTTTCTTTGCCCATTGTGTTTTGTGGGCAAAGACCCTTGACAAAGCTATTGATATGTGACAATTTTGATCTTTAATTTGTCACAATTTGCACTAACTTTCAACACCTTAGTCAGTTGACACTGTATATATTTATCATGTCTTCTCTAATTGACAGGTGAGATGGCATCCATTTTTTTCTTGAACCTTTTGCGTCAAAAAAAGGTATCATAAAATTGGACTTCTGCAATGAAAAATTTGGAGCTGCTTCTTTCTGCCACTGTTTGTTTTTATATCTAAAAGGCCCTTCTCATGTTCTAGGAAACATATTAAAAACAATATGGAGTTTAATGTTTCCTTCTTCATTTACTAGTCAAGCAATGTTCATATACATTTATGTCATTTGTTCTCAATATGTGTATTTAGATATGTATGCATACATGTCACCATGACGGCATTTACTTGCATGCGTTTCTATGTTTATAATTATTTTGATACAAAATTTTGCCCGAAAATTATGATTTTCTGATCATGATGCGCCTTATTAACCATCACACAATACACAATAATTTCAGTTTATTCTTATATATGTGTGTAACTTTTGGTGTACACAAAGGTTTATTGTTGAAAGAAAATAACCATTAAAGGCAAGTTCTATTGGATGCTGCCAGAAAGGTTGGGATAAAGGGGGCAGAAGAATTGCTTGAAGATCCCAACAAGGGGCTCAAGGAGGTGTTTTCTTGTTACTAATTCTGCCTTCAGTTCTCCTAAATCTTCTCTTTGTTTTTCTTTTTATCCATTTAACAAAATTGAACTGATTTTATGAAGGTTGATGAAGAACTTTAGTAGGACTCTTCACGCACCTCAGGAGTCCCATATTTTGTGGTATGTAATATTTTGTATGCCAACTAAATTCACTAAACATTATTATTATCTTGTTTATTATTATCTTGGCTTATTTTCTAAATACCCCATTTAACTTTCTGGAACAATGCCCCCTAAACTTAAGAAATCACAAAATACCCCAATAACCTTTGTGTTTCCAAGTGACCCCTTGTAATGCCGTTAATAGGCATGCGAAATGATTCATTTACCCCTTGCCTCCAACAGTTAAAACAATTCTTTTTGGTTTTTTATCCCTTCAAAACCCCCGCACTCACCCACCTACCCAACCCTTTCCCTCCTTCGTCTCCATCATTTCTTTCGTCGTCCCCTCCGTCAATCACCTCGAGATCGTCGAGAACCGCTCTCATCCGGCCATAAAGCGCAGATCGGGTAAGTGGATCTAGGTTTTTTTTTTTTTTTTGGCGATGTGTTTTTTTGAGTAGAGAGATGAGATCTAGGTTTTTTTTAGTAGATGGGTTGATAAATCTTGTTTCTTTAGTCGATTGTTTGAAATTTGCTCAGTAGAGAGAGGATCTTATGCCAAACATTCCATCTTTTGCGGAAAAGGATTGGAGAATTGTGGAGAAGAACTGGGCTCGGTGGGAGAATTGAGGCAAGTGGAGCATAATTGGGGCCGAGTCAAGGTTGAAGGTTGTCAATGTGAGTTTTTTGGAATGTCGTTAAGTTTGAAATGTGTGTTGGTTGAAAATTTTTGGGTGGAATGTTTGGTAGTGTGTGGCCATTTCAGTTGGCAGTGAATGTGTTTGGTAGTGTTTGAAATGTGTGTTGGCAGTGATTGTGTTGTGTGAGTGTTTGGTACTGATTGTGTTTAGCAGTGATTGAATTTCTGGGTGGAATGTTTGGCATTGACTGTGTGAGAGAGAGGGGGACATAGACAGATGGGTTGCCTGTTCTTTAAAATAATTGGGTGGTGTGTTCTTTAGCTGATTGTGGTCCATGTGAGAGCTCACAATTATTTAATTAAGTTGTTTTGATTATATTTGTGTAGTCTGTTATTTTATTGTTGATTGTGGTCCATGTTGTAAGATGTTTGTTGGAGTGCACTATGATGGTGTATTTAAAAAAGTTAAAAAAAGAATAAATATGTTGGTGGTAAAATGCATTTGATAAAGGACTTTTCTACAGATGAGTAGTCATGGTTTGAGATGAGATACAATTTAAGCAGTTAGGCATATTTGAAGACTTTATATGCTACCAAAGTTGACAAAGAAGAATTTTGAAGATGGATTGATGGTAATAGACTGTGACTTAGCAGCTTTGAAGAGTATAAAATATTTTGACTATAACCAAAATGTTGAGTACTACATAGAACATATAGCACCTGGAACATGGTTGAAGGAGATGTCAGACTACTGCAAATTGGGCATTCCAAGTAAGGTGCAGAACATGTTAGAGGGTCACGAGAACAAGAGTCAAAAGACTAGTTCCAGTACTGTGTTATTGATGGAGAATACTATTGTTCCAGATGTTGTGTCCACTGGAGGAAACACACCCAACTTAATCTCAAATGCACCAGAAAAACATGAGCATGGGAAAGAAGTTGATGAGCAGGAGAATGAATCTGACAGAGCAGCTGGTGATAACATTTAAAGAATTTGAACAGATAGAGAGAAATAAAGTGAATGAAGCTGAGAAAGAGGGGGTGAAGATATAGATTAAGATGAAGGGGGTGAAGACATAGATGAAGAAGATGAAGACAGAAATTTAAATGAAGATGAAGAGGTATTTTATGATACAGATTTTGTGATTTTTGACAGAAAAGTAAGAAAATTCTGTTTGGTCATACGGATGAAGATAATGATGAGGACTCTGATTATTTGCCTGATGAAGAGGAGTATAGCACTGGGGATGCAGAGAAATATGAGGTGGAGGTCACACATGATAAGGATAACTATGGGATGATAGACGAGAAAGAGAAAATGAGGCACCGGTGGTGGGCAGTGAAAACTGTGAAGCTACAGAAGCACCTAAGAGGGGTGAGGGGTGAGGGTGGTTCTAAGGGCGTGTTTGGTTGCAAGTAAGTGGGCGGAAGTAAGGAAATGTGAAAGTATATTGCTCACTTCTCTATCTATCCAAACACCGGAAAAGAAAAATGAGAAAACTCCTTTTTCTTCTCTTTTCCCTTTTGCACAATTAATTCCTCACTTTCGGATGCTACAATTAATTTTGTGGTCATGTAAATCTCATTTGTAATAAGTTGTAGCTCAAAACAGTTAATTTTGTGGTCATGTAAATCTCACTTACATTCTAATTACAATCTAATTTTATTTTTCTTAATTAAGTTTTATTTTAATATTATTTTGCGGTCAACTTTGTGGTCAACTTTTCACTTTCACTTTCACATTACCATTCAAACACCGGAAAAGACATAACATTTTCCAAACCACACTTCCCAACAACATCCAAACACCGGAAAACTCACTACCAATTTCAAGTTCCAAAGGGAACTATTACTACTTCCTCACTTCCACCCCTAACCAAACATCACCTATGTCTACTGAAGCAGGGGAACCATAGAGTTGAATAAGAGGAAAGGTGAGAGACCTAGAAAGAATGAAAGGGTATTTGGTGGTCCTGATTGTGATATTACAAATGTTGTGGAGTCTTACTACTCCAACGCTAAATCACTTCACTAGTGTGAACTTAGAAGATGAAGAGGAGGTTAGTAGTATACCCAAATACTCATCTTTCAATGAAGAAATGGATATGAGTAATTCTATTCCTCAGGTTGGGATGGAACTTGAAAGTCCACAGTTTAGAGACTTCATTAAACAATATGGGTTCATGAGGGGGTATGACTTCAAGTTCCCAAATAATGATAGTGATAAAACATTGGTGTATGCAAGGTTGATGGTTGCCTCTTTAGAGCTTATGCATCATTTTCTCAAGAGAGAAGACCAATTATATTCTTAAGTCTCTAAGACCAAATCATAATTGTGGTAGAACTGCAAACAAGCGAGGTCAAGTTGGATAGCAAGGAAGTACTTGGAATTCTTTAGAGATGATCCTAACTTCAAGGTTAAAGTATTAACACCATGATTAATAGAGATTTGTCAGTGAATGTGAAAAAGATGACTCTCTACAGGGCCAGAAACATTGTTTTGGATGAAATCGATGGAACCACATGGAGCAATTTGAAAGAATCAGGGATTATGCAAAGCAGGTAATTACCACTAATTCTGGAAGCGTGGCAATTGTGTCTGTTGATCATGTTCCTGGTAATGACAGTGTGGTCACATACAAGTCTATTTTCATCACATTTTCCTCTATGGTAGCTCAAAGGTTGAAGGCCCAATCATTGAAATGAATGGATGCCATTTGAAGAGTGTAGCTGGAGGATGTCTCCTTGCTGCAGTAGCAAGAGATGGTAACAATCAGATGTTCCCAATTGCATATGCCGCAGTTAGAGTGAAATGCAAAGAGTCACGGACGTTGTTTATTACTGCATTACTGAAAGTTATTGGAGCGAAAAATGTGGCAGACTTGACATTCATAACTGACAGGCAAAAGGTGAATCTCTTTAGATTATTACTTGTATGTTTGTAGTGTACTATTTATAATTCAAACTTTTAAATGTGTTTAATTGTGTGTCGTACATGGCTTGGTTGAGAGTCTTAAGCAACTAGTGCATACAGTAGATGTCAGATACTATGTGAGACATGCGTATGGAAACTTCAGAGAAAGATGGAGAGGTCTAAAGCTGAAGAATCTGGAAGGCTGCGACTGCTTATAGAAAAAAAGAATGTTTAGCTACCCTTGATTTATTAAAGAAAGAGTGCAGCAATGGATATCACAACTTAACTGAGGTGGGTTTGGAGATGCAGACAAGATCACACTTCAACACTGACTCAAAGTGTGACCTCCTGTGTAATAACATATTCGAAGTTTTTAACAAGTATATCCTTGGGGTTAGAGACAAACCTATAATCATTATGCTTGAGATGATTAGGAGACAACTGATGGTCAGATTACAGCACAAAAGAGTTGCATGAGAAACACATAGCAAAACATGGTCGGAGAAGCCAAGTTCTCCTCTGCCCCAAAATTCAGCTACACCTCAAGGAACATATAGAAAACAGTAAAGACTAGAGGGAGGGGAAACAATGTAGGGAGAGGCGGCTCCAGTGGAAGGGGGACTACTGCTACAAGATTTGATGTCAGAACTAGGGGAGGGTCCTATCTTGAAAATGTAATCCCTAATGACTTCTTACTACTGGAGAGGGTCATGAAATTACTATTGGAAGGAAAAATAGGAGTTTCACGTCTGCTTCTAATGTTTTAGCTGAGGTACTTTGTAATCAAAATTTATAATTGTTTTGTGTGAATGAATCATATATAAATTATGTTTTCAGTGTGTGAATGAATCATTTTTCTATGCAGAGCATGCTTAATCAAAGCACTGGAGCAACTAAAGCAATTCCAAGAAGAGGTAGAAGAAATGTACCTTCAAGATATAAGAATATAAACCAAGTAATTTGGTAATTTATATTCAAGGTTGATGTGTGTTAAATTAATGTTGGTATTATGAACCTTGCAGGTGACAACGGGAGGAGAGGGAGTTCAACTTGAATCTGTACAGAAAACTTCAGAAAACTTAATATCCTTGCTTTCAAAGTTTTCAAGTGATCACTCCAAAGTAAATCTGTATGGAGAGTAAGATATGATTTTTAGTAGGACTGTTGGGAGTGAGAAACTCTATTGACTTTTGTGTAATGAACATGTGTAACTATGTGTAATAGACAACCTGCATAATGTGTAATATAAAGGTTGACATGTAGTTATGATGACTATAAATACTTTTGGGATTGATAACTTGTATAAACAATATGTAATGTGCTCAACTTGCTTGATTTGAGACTTCTGGATGGTTAATTGTTCATCTTACAGGTTGTTATGTTGAATTTAGTGGTATAATATATCATTGGATGTTCTACATGTACTCATGTGTGTTGATTGTTGTACATGTATACACCACTTTTGTTAGAACAATGTAGCATATGTTATAAACTTTTTCCAATAGTTTAGGGGGATTTTCGGCGATAACTAGGGTGTTTTATGATTCTATTGATATAATTTAGGGTGTTTTTTGATACTATAGTAAAAGTTACAGGGGGGGTTATTTGATCCTATTGTATAAGTTGAATGAGATTTTCAGGGATTATGTTAAAAGTTGAGATAATTACAAAAGTATCAGAACTGTTCATTCAATTACTCAAAAACTCATTGTGGCGGAGATCATTATCATTATGTTATAAGTTGAACTGTTCATTCTGATGGAGATCCTTGTGTATAAGTTGAATGAGATTTTTCAAGAATCACATACTTGTTCATTTAATTACTCAAAAAACTCAAATAAAAGATAGAACTTTGAATAGACATTCAAGCATAATTGGATAGAGTAATTTTATTAAACCGCTAACATATTATACAGTTCTTCATTCAATTCCTAATAAAAATCAAAACCTACTAAGGAAAAAACTTAAAATAACGTCAGTAAGTACACAAATTATGGCTAAACTTATTACATTCTCCTAAATTCAATAATAAAACGATCTTATTTTGACTTCAATTGTAAGATCTCCATCAGAATATCGTTGTATTTCACCTTTAACTCTATCATTTCTTTTCCAAACAAATCAGAGGTTTCTCCGCTCCTCTGCTTTCATTCCCTACTTCGTACACTTGAGACTTCATCATTCTTCAAGTCTACCACTCAAAGAACTCATAATTATCTCTCTTCCAATTGTGACAACCAAAAAAACGACGCCCTGGATTGGGTTGGGTGGAAGAATGACCAATGGAAGCTCGGACACCACAATAACACTTCTTTATCGAGCTAGACATCTCAAACCTACTGAGAAAAAAATGACCTCAGTGAGTTTGGTTGTGCCCTAGAAGAAGAAGAGAGTAGGTGGGTTGATGAGTGTGTGGAGTTTTCAACTAAAACATTAAAACTCGTGCAAGATAGGGCTAAGTAAGTTTAAAATCATCATAAAAATCACATGACAAACACATGCCACCTCTCAAATGGCAACTGATGACAGGTTTTTTTTTTTTTTTAAATAGATTTTTGGGGATAGTTTAGGGGGGTATTTTAGACTAATGGGAAGTACAAGTTCAGCGGTGGCCAACCTTCTAAAGTTTTCCTGCTAGCATTTAAAGTGGCTTCTCTGTTAGGTGGAGTTTCCCACATCCTTATAAACCCAAGACCATCCCCTCGGGTCTAGCCGATGTGGGACTATTTGTTCGACCCAAATCCAACAATCCCCCCCTCGAACAAAGAGTCTCCTGCAAGCTCAACTATCTTCACACCAGAAGATCAAATGCTCCATCGAGATCCAACTCACTGCGTGGGAAGACGGCAGTCGGTCACTCTTCTACACCGCGTGGGAGGCAGCACGCCCATTGCAAAGGAGCACCACTGCCAAATTTCTCGAGAGCCCAACATTAGCTTTACGCCTTTGCGCTATTGGGGGATCTACATCGTCGAACATCACCCACACACACGACTAAGTTCGGGGCATGGCTCTGATACCACTTGAAGGATTCGGGGCTCCATCTTAAAAGACTAGTCTGTTAAGTGGAGTTGCCCAAATCCTTATAAACCCAAGACCATCCCTACGTCTAGCTGATGTGGGACTATTTGTTCGACCCAAATCCCAACACAAAGAACATCACAGTCTGATGGATCTACAACTGTGCTTCTTAGTGATTGCTGAACCAAGAAGTCATGCATTGCCTCATACAATAACTTTGTATGAGCAATGCATAATGTGGCTCTTGTTACGCCTAATTTTGTCTGCGTCAACATCGCATAAGGGTCATGTTTATATTCATCATATACTTTCTTATTTTGGAACGTGTGTCGTTAATACGTGTATTTAGATATGTTTCTAGCTAGATATGTTCTATATTGTATTGTGTCTATTGTACACGGTCTGTGTCTGTGCAATATAGAATAAGATATTAAATGTTTGATCACTGTCAGGAAAAGAAAAAGGGAAAAGAGAAGAAAGAAGAAAAGATGAAGGTGCTTTCAATGCTTTGGCAACACAATCACCCTGTCTGCAGCCACACTGGCTAAGGGACCATTCTTGGCCTGTGAGAGGTGACTCTTATCACCTCACTATTTTAAGCTCCTCAGACTCTCTTGGCTCCACATCACACAAGAGGGAAAGGGGAGAGGCTGAAAATTCAACCCATTCACAAGGGCAACAGCTGGTCTTCATTTATTGTTCAAGGCTGTAACCTCTCTGTGTCTCTTTGCTTCCAAAGCCATTAAGAGATGTCATTTCCAGCCAAGGGGGAGATCCCACATGGCACTTGCTCAGCCTCTAGCTTCAACCAAGGATTCTCAGCCTCTATTTTAGGGTTGTATATAAAAAGAAAGGAAATAGCTCTCATTTTGAGTGTGTAGTTCTTTTTTCTTTTGATCCTCCAAGATTCTTGAAGCATTTTGACAAACACTTTTGATGTTCATTTGTCACATGAGAAAGCTTCTTCAAAGGCAATCTATTCTTGTTAAAAGTAAAAAAGATTTATTTTTATTCTCCAACTTTTATGTGAATTTTATGTGAATCTGACATGGCACATTTCAACATTTATATTCAAGTGAAAAGGGTTTGGAGACAAATGGTCCTTAAAGTGTGAGACTGAGCATGTCCAATGCAACTCCATTTTCTTCAAACCAAACACTCTTACCCACTTCTAATACACAAAAGTCTGTTTACAACTAGAGTACAGTTATCATAACTCTATTTTCCTGAAGTTATGTTGACTTACCTCATAATTTTTCTGGAAGTTATCCAAAGCTACCTCAAAAAACACCAACTCCCAATTAGAGTTTACAGAAGCAGATATAGAGCCATACAAACTAAGGTTTGCATATTCTTCCAATTTACAGAAAAAAAAAAAATAGAAACCCCTAGTTTCTGACTTCAGACTTCTTATTCATTCATCCAGTTCTCAATATTTGTCAATATTTGTCAGCATCCTTTCTGTAACAACACATACTGCCACTTCTTTAGCTAACAAGCACGAGAAAATAAAATTTGTCATAAAATAGGTAGCCCCTGTGATGAGATGACAATTAATGAAAATACACATTTGCCAAAAAAATTTAACAAACACATTAGCTGAAAATTTTTTAACAATCATACACACTGCCAACAAGTTTAAAGTAATTTGTAAAGAGACATGCATACAGCAATTCTCTCCTCTACAGTTTTTACTTGCATCAGAGAACCTGAAAGAACACAGCACGGAATCGATTACTTACATATGGGGAAGCTTCGGCCACGAAGCAGAAGAAACTCGTGTGGAAGCAAAAGGGGAGAAGATATAATTCACCGACCGAAAGGAAAAGGAAGAGGAGAGATGAAATAAAAGAAAGATCGAAAGGAAGAAGGAAAAAGAGAACACAAGCATCAAGGACTTCCCCTTCTACTACACAGGCAAACCGGCAGGTTGTACAGAATAGCATAATATTAAGGAAGATTTAACCCCAGCCCAAACTCAATCCTGCCACAATTGAGAATAGAGAGGCGTGTTCCGGCTGTGAAGTGAAGAGTTCATGAGCGAATGGTTCATGCGCTCGCAGCTGGAATTGGCCCTGTGTTGTCGAGACCCTGGGCACTCTTGGGCCTCCACTCTGTGTGTCCCCTCACAATCTCAGCCCCGCATTCAGCCGGAGCAGATGATCACACTCGGCCTCAGCTTCAGGCATGCCATCAGTGCACTCAGTGGATACAGCGGTAAGGGACTGCAGCACACTGTCCCTCCCACACTCCCTCCTGTACTCCAGAGTCATGCTAGCGAGCTCATGGCTCTCCAGAAGTGAGATGGGAGCACTCTGAAATTGTCGAACAAGCAACCAACATTAGTTTTAATGAAAAATTTTATCGATCAACAGATTTGTGCAACAGGTTTTGCACTGTATCCAAATGAAACAATGCATTATTATAGAAAGATGCTCTAGGTGTAAACCAAATCATATCCGCGAATTAAGTGCACAAAAGCTGACCACTCAACAATATTGGATGGAATTGAATGCTATATAGAAGGTTCCTTCTAATATGTGAGACATTTATTAATGATATTACATGGACCCGGAACTTGCGCGTGTTATCTACACAGAAAGGACACGCAACTAACGGATTATTAAGCTGTCCTGTGAGATAAGATGCCCCGGGGTGGCAGACCAAGAGAGAAAATTGGGAAATGAAACAGGAGGAATAGTTATTGGCTACCAGTTTGTAAAATGTGAGCATAAGAAATGCATGGTATATGAGAATACAGGAAGAAAAACAAGAAACAAAATTTATACTTGGCCATCAAAAGAGACTCGGCAGTTGAAGCCTTTTTTACGTGTCATATATTCCAAATTTATGGAAATACTCCACTCTGATTGATTCGACTTGCCAGTTTTGCCATGGGACCATGATGCAGACATTTCAATGAACCCATAATAATAACAGATAACGGTGTCTGCGTGAGAAAATCTTTTCAGCTACAGGTGAATGTCTACCGCAGAAAGTACAGGTCTTAATTACACTATCAATGATACAGAAAGTCATGAATTATACATAGGCAACATTGGGACCACGGCGGCCGCAATAATTGCCCAACTGCAAGATAGGTGAAGTCTATGAAATCTGTCAGGAAAATACTACTCATGACAGCAACTACCAAATTAAGCAGTGTACTGTGTTTTTTACCTGCGGAGATAAATGCAGAGTTTAATAACAAAGCCAGCTCTTAATCTTTGATGTCCAAACAAGTATTGACCTATCATACTGAAAATTCTGTTTTCAATACTTTGTACATGACCGTGTACACCAAAAGTACAAAGGCCTAGCAACTCAACATACTGTGCAATAATCTGTGAAGACCAAGATATGCAAAAAGAAACACATAATGAGAAACTAAGTAGTAAATTATAGATTATAGCATGAAAAACAGAATTTGCCATGGGACCATGTTGCAGACATTTCAATAATAACATATAACGGTGCGTACTTGAGAAATCTTTTCAGCTACAGGTAAGCGTCTACCGCTGAAAGTACAGGTTCTTAATTACACTATCAATGAGTGATAGAAATCATGAATTATACATAGGCAAGATTGGGACCACAACATCCGCAATAATTGTCCAACTGCAAGATAAGTGAAATCTATGAAATCTGTAATGAAAATACTACCCATGACAGCTACTGCCGTATTAATCACAGTGTACCGCGTTTTTGCCTGCCTAGATAAATGCAGAGTCTAATAACAAGGCCAGCACTTAATCTTTGATGTCCACACAAGTATGGACCTATCAGACTGAAAATTATGTTTTCAGTACTCGATACATGACCATGAACACCAAAAGTACAAAGGCCTAACAAGTCAACATACTGTGCAATAATCTGTGAAAGACCAAGATAGCAAAAAGGAACACATAATGAGAAACTAAGCAGTAAATTATAGATTATAGCACGAAAAATACCTCAAGAATCCAGCCAATATATTTGACATTGTTTACATGCTGATTGACATCCAAATCGCTCCATCGTGGCTGCAGGTTTATAATGACAACAATAAAAATGAATATGGCATGTCAACAGGGAACAATGAAACCAAACTAAAATAAAGAAATAGATGAGATCTCTTTCTTACAGTTAAGCCACTTTTAACATAATCTGCAGTATCATCGTTTAGCTTAGGAAGCTTCCTGCTATCCTCATCGACAATAGCAGTACACTCCACAAAATATGGTCCGATTTCTGCTCTGACTTCTTCTGGCATTTTAGACAACCTCCTTGTGTGTTTGTTCATCATGACCCACACACTGCATGTAAAGTCAAATCAAGTCCATTAGATACACAAATTAGAGCATAAACCTGTGTGCAATTATGTGAGGCCCATGTGCATGGTTAACTATATACCATAGTAACCTTAAAAACAAACAAGTGTAACGAAATAAAGGGCTAACCTTGTGGCTCGCATGACAGTTTGACCCGTCTGTATGTCACGAACATGCCAATCACGGCGCATCCCATTTTTGCCAGATGCACCAACCCAAGTATCTACTTCAACAACATCTCCCCTGTAGCATAAGATAAACAAACCGATCAGAATCTAATAGAATTACATGATGACATATTAAAACTTATACAGTGAACTTGATTATGCAAGTATAAGAATTGTATTCCCATGGTGGTATGAAGGAAATTGCAAAGCTGGAACATGTGTATGGTAGTTTAATACAGAATACAAGCTATCACTTTTTTATGTCAAAAAATATTAATAAATAAATGAAATAATGGCCTAATCAAGACAATTGGGAATTGATCCAATACAAAATAATTGATTACAAGGCTCTTGAGTTGACTAAGTAAAGTGACAGAGCTCTGGTTAGACTTTTTAGTATCACAGGAGAAATTTTCAGAGCTGCCCACTATTGACCACCAACACTTTTAGACTTAATTTGTGTAGTAAAATTAGCATGAACAACAAAACTACAATTTTAAGGCTCGATGTGTGACTTCACAAAGTATTTCAGCGATCACTTCTTCAATGAAACAGCAGAGTCAATGCTCAGACTTCTACAGTAAGTGACAAGAACAATTCTAAGCAGTTCAATATTGACTATGTAAAACACTAAAGAAAGAAGAAGGTAGAAAAATAAAAGCAGGCAAAAAATTAGGAATGTAATTTTAAGACCAACTCCATCAACATTTAGCTGTACAGAATTTTCAACTTTATATGAATTTTTGGTTGAATCATCTTTGTATGTCATAGCTTGTCAGGAGCTAAAAATAACTGTGCACGCTGAAGGTAATTCTTCATTAGCCATACAGAATTTGCTGTTCAGACCCAGAGAATCAAAAGCGTAGGATACAGAAATATGTATAAAACATGTTATTCAAGGGCGCAACACATAATAAACAGAAGAATTTCATAAATATGTGTCAGGATAATATTTCATCTTATGTAATAATAAAATATCAGCATACCAAACCACTACTAGCAATAAGGCAAACCAGTAAAAAGCTCATTTATTTCAGCATAATATACCATAGGAAGCCGGGAAATAAAAACTACACGTAGAGAGGAGATTCACCATGAAGGATAATGCTCCACAAGAACCTGCATCTTAGTGACAACCCATATCAGATTTTTTCTACTCATTTCAGGCGTAGCTCCAAACCATCACCCAACAGCCCGGCCCTCTTCACATGGTTAAGTGCCGTCTCCTGTGCCATCAACAAAAACCACATAAGAACATGAACCCAAAATCAAACCAGAACATCAAACATGCACAACAATCCTCGATTCATCTCAAATCCACCTGTAGATGATTCATTAGCGTCTCTATAGACGCCGTTCGATCCGCTCCTATCTCATAGGACCTTATGGGAAAATTTTGCTTGAACACGAGCCCATCCTGAACAATCTTCCCCAGCCCCCAAGCATCCGCAAGCATGTCAGGCCGTCTTGGCTTCCAATCGAGAAGGGTCCACTGCTTCTCGGCGGCCAAGAAGATGGTGGTTATGGCTGCAAGCAGCATGCTCCAGTCCGGCAATTGGTTGTAAAATGTCCTGGGGGCAGTGGCAGTGACCGAAGGGTGTCGTCCTCGCCCCTCAGGGATTCATTTTTCAATCCAACCTTGGTCCCAATGATCTTGGGGAGAGCTTGGGCATGGGTTTTAACTTCCAAAGTTTTAGAACCCGAATTGGGCTTGGCAGCGATCCCTCGAACATTTAGAGAATCAGGGCTATCCCCAATTGTCTTCGAAGCTTTCAGGGAGGAGGAATTTGGTGACGATGAAGAGGTCGGAAAGAAGGCCGAGGCCGCGATTGCAGCCATAGTTTCGAGACAAAGTTATCCTCGTCTCACAAACTGGCGGATAACAGGAACAAAGATTAGGAATCAATGAGTTTTTTTTTATCTAAACAAACGATAAATATAATGAGCACAGAGTAATTTGCTAATTAAAAACCGATAGAAACGGCAGAAGAACCCAACCACTTCCCACCAGATCCCATCAGCTTATCCCCATAACTACTGCCATAAAAATTCAATTTTTAACCCAAAAAAGGGCAAAATAACAACAAAAAGGCGAGAACTTTAGCAGGAAATCAACAAGCAAATTTCCCCCCAAAAAAATTCATCAATTCCAACAAAAAGGTGCCATAAATCCTTTAAAAACCACACATTTTGACAGAAAATTCAACAAAAATAGGAACAAAAAAGCGGGTACATTTCTATTTGCAGAACCCGAAATCAAAAAATAGCAGCATCACCCTCAATAAAGAAATCCCAACAAACAACTATAAAAATCCAATTTTTATCCAAAAACAATGCCAATAATGAACAGATCTAATGCAAACAGGAGGCCAGATCGCTTACCCTCTGACAGCACTTGCAGCAGAGAGAGAGAGGGAGGGGGCGCGGTTCTGGAGCGTGCAGAGAGGAAATTTTGAGCAGGCGATCGATCGATCGAGAGAGAATGGGGATAAGTTTGCATCGAAGGCTTTTGTGGGGTGGGATATATTTATACTTGCTTTTTGAGTCCAAAATCTCAAAACTCTTGGCTTTTAGGTTTTCTCTCTCAGTGCTGACAGCGCGGAGAGGGGGAAAAAAATTGAAGGACGAAAATGACCTCGCTCTGTTGGTGGTTCTTACGAGAGCCGGGAGTCAAGGAGAGTAGAGTTTTAAATTGGCTTCGCGCTTTTTGATTGGAGTCAAAGGCAATTTGCCTTTTCTTGCAGTTTCACCCACTTTAACTTATTATTTGCATGTATATAAATACATTGTTTTATAACATTAGCTAAACATACTAACTAAAATAATAGGGAATTTAAGTTTAATGGTATTTCACGACTCTAATTATCTCTATTGATTTTCTTTTTGGTGGAAGATAAAACTGCGGCTGGGCTGAGATTCTGACTCTGAGATTATAAAGATATTTTTATTGGGATATGATGATAGTCGTTGTGAGGACAAAAGCAGAGAAAAAATAATTTGATATTAACTATTTTTGAAAATCACATAGACTTTAAAAAAGAGATTCCTATCTCTGTTTTGTGTTTGGCCTTATTTAACAATCCATCCAGAATTTTTTTCTTGTACAAGAATTCGTTTGATAGATGTAAGACGAGTTACTTAATTATTTTTAATTTTCTAACGTTCTAAGGAATTCCATATATGAATCAAACCAAACCTTGTTAAGAGAGAACAAAGTCATACTAGCGAAAAATGTGAAAGGTACCTGCACGAAATAAGTTTTTTTCTCAAACACAATAATTAATAGCAAAAGCCTAACTCAAGGTTATGAACCTAATAAGTTTGGCACCACAAAAACACGTTAAAATCTCAAACGTTGCATCATATTTATTTGGCATATAACCCAGACTTGTTTATCACATCACCACCATTTCCCTCACTTTACATATCAAAGTCCTCATAAAATAATTTTTGGACGAACTCACAATTTAATCTATTACATTATCAAATACGATTAACTAGATAGCATGAATTGTTCTGCCAAGTTCACAGTTCTCCTATAAAGAGATTTTAAAACATTTACAAAACTTGTGAAATACTATCATTACTAAAGGTTTACATTACACTCACAAGGACACAAATTGAATTTCAAGTACTAGTGGTAGTTAGTAAAAGCCTAATGCGTGTAATTTTCAAACATTCATATAAATTTTCTCTTAGCACTTTTCACAAGACAACGCCCAGTGAATTGGGTTTTATGATTTACCAATGATTTGCTTGTATTCTTGAGTTAAACTTGAGTAAGAAAAATCATTATTTTTTTCAGTGTACAACTAGAACAAGTACGATATTTATCCATTGTTGAAGGGTTGTAGATGCAAAAAGAGCTCCTTTAATGAAAAAACATTTTCAAACACACAAAGCCGCGGACCATGACAGAGGTCGGCTCCCGCACTCCTGCTGGCTGACTCCCCATCGCAAGTCCCCACTCAAACAAATAATAAAAACAAAAACGAGGGGCCATTTTCAAAGAAGAGTCCGGAGATGGCACCAAGCGCAAATTCGACGAAAAGTCGTGGCATTTTGGGAAAAGGACCCAAGAGGAAAACAGCTGGCGGGCAAAAGTTCAGAAAGGAGAAATTGGGGCAGGGCTCACCGCCCGGTGACCGCTCTCTCGCGGCGCGCTGGCTGGCGCTGCTGACCTGGTGGTCCCGCGGTCGCTTGCGAGGGTCACCGGGCGGTTCCCAGACCCCGGTGCTGGACACATTCCGATGATTCTAGGCACGGTGCGGGCACGTGCGAGGTGTAATCCCCACGTCTCGTGGGGTTTTATAGTTATTTGATGGAACATAAAACGATCAAAATATGATTATTTCTTTTGTCAGAAAATCTCATTGTTTGCCTCCATAAATTGTTAGTGAAGCACGATAATAAAATTCGAGCCGCATAATCTTTCAATATGTGTGTGTGTATATATATATATATATATATATATAAATGTAAATCAGCTGGCATAAGAGGCAACTCCCTCCTATGTCGCACTGAAAAATCAATTTTCCGAGTGAATTTTCAAGATCCGACCGTACATTATCATCTTCATATTCTAAGATATACACATATAAAAAATCAAGTGATTTGAAGTTTATTTACTCCATTTTCTTTGGGTTCAACATTAACGGTTTTTTAACAATAGAACAAAATGGAACGATTAGATCAATGAGTAAACGAACTTCAAATCACTTGATTTTTTATATGTGTATATCTTAAAATATGAATATGATAATGTGCGGTCGGATCTTGAAAATTCACTCGGAAAATATGATTTTTGAGTGCGACATAGGAGGGAGTTGCCTCCTGTGTCAGCTGATTTACATCTCTCTCATATTTTTATAGTTTCTAGTAGAGTTTATATGAATACAACCGACGCTGATACGCTGGCATATTTGTCAAATATCCGAACAATGACTAACCAAGATTTTGAACACTAAAAATCATTCGATTTCAATCGAAGTATCTAATAATATTCTCAGTGACAATATTATCAATATACATATTAAAATAATATTAGTTTATAATTTTATTGTCAACTGAGCAATACTCAAGTGATATTTTATATATATATATATATATATATATATATATATATATATATATATATGTAAATCAGCTGGCACAGGAGGCAACTCTCTCCTATGTCGCACTCAAAATCAATTTCCCGAGTGAATTTTCAAGATCCGACCGCACATTATCATCTTCATATTTTAAGATATACACATATAAAAAATCAAGTGATTTGAAGTTTGTTTACTCCATTTTCTTTGGGTTCAAATATTAACGGTTTTTTAACAATAGAACAAATGGAACGATTAGATCAATGAGTAAACGAACTTCAAATCACTTGATTTTTTATATATGTATATCTTAGAATATGAAGATGATAATGTGCGGTCGGATCTTGAAAATTCACTCGGAAAATACGATTTTTGAGTGCGACATAGGAGGGAGTTGCCTCATGTGTCAGCTGATTTACATTTCTCTCTAAAAATATAATAAATTGTTAGAATATAAAAGCCGTTTCTTTATCTTTATTATAACTTTAGAAATGTGACGTGGTAATAGGTTCAATTTCTAGCAAAGACAACTAAAAAAAACTGATATGAGAAAAAAAAAATTATTTTTTTGAGTTTCTCACGTACTGACAAAGGCATTAAGATAATGTATAAGCGACTCATATTAAATTTCCTCGACATACATTGTAATAAAAATATATATACCAGAAAAAAGTTATTTCCATCGACATCAATTTTCCTCTTTCTTCTTCCATCATTTATTTATTTATTTTTCTGAAGAGATTGTCGCATGCTCCTAAACACAAAGAAGAAACCTAATAACTAATTCAACTATTAAAAACTTAAATTTTGTAAGAAATTTATTTATCTTTTAAATAATTTATAATGTCAAAAACATTCCCTTTACAGTGATCAAAAATTTCAAATAGCAGCCCATAAAGAGGTCCCTGTTGGCGTAATTGTGAGACTGTCGAGTCAGTCAAACTAGTTGGGCATTGTGATGGGCTTGAAATTGTTGCTCCATTGACCCCAAAAAAAAGAGAAACTAAATTGAGAAAAAAAAAAGAAAAATATAATCTCAATAGTTTCCAATAACAAATTATGGTTATCAACTATGCAAATAAAGACACGTTTCTAAAAATAATTATATAGTAATTATAGTGTAATACACTTGTGTTGTCCTGTTGTTGGTTTTTGATCTGAATAAATAAATAAATAAAACATAATTAAAAATAAAAAATAAAAAAGAAGACGGATTCGATCACAAGGAGGAGAATTACGCAACTTCTTCTTGTTATTTGATCACTGTTTTTGACACTCGAGAGGCAATAAAAACTAACGCTATTGAATTGGTTTTGACATTACAAAACCAAAATTAGTCAAAAAATAATTTAAAAAAAAACTACTTAATTTTGTAACCAGTGACGATATTGGTCAAATAATTGGAGTGTAGTTGGTTAGTCTTAGTACCGCGATGAAACCATCCATTTAAGGAATCGTCTCTCTCTCTCTCTCAAAAGCGCACAACAATAATAATAATAATAATAATAATAATAATAATAATAATAATAATAATAATTCTTAAAAATAAATAATAATAATAGGGAAAAAGTTACATCGACCAAAGGTAGAAATTTATTCTACTTTAAATTATGATAACTAAGGTAGAAATTTATTCTATTTTTTAGAGTACTAATTTAATTATCGTGTGGAGTATTTTTTGTATTAACCACGCAGAGTCCTTCTTCCATAATTATTAGAAAAAAAATCGTTGTGAAACATTTTTACTGCACCTATTGTTCCCATTTTCCGGAGGTGGAGATTTTGGTCCGACCCAGAAATCTAATTCGAAGTTAATTTAGGTAAATTTCAATTAAATTCAGAAATATAACGAGATCCAATAGACTTCAAATCATGATAAACAAATTATTCAGGTGGGATTTGGTTTGACCTACCCGGCTCGTTTAATAAATTGATTGCATTCAACCGGGAGCCATATTGGGTGGGGTAAATTTTAACCAGACTCCAATCCAATCCCTCGAGCACGGATTGGGTGTTTCACGCAAAAGGTCATGATGGTCCTTCATATTATGAGCTTTCCAGCGCTGTTGATGGATGACTCATATCAGAGAGGAAAAAAAATTTTGTGATAGAACTTACAAAATATATTTTTGTTTCTCTCTCTCTCTCTCTCTCGTAACACGGAGGACTAGGTGAGTCAACCCTTGATCCTTCACGCGGAAGATCCAACCCCGCCGATCTCTCAACCAAACCAAACTTGAACCAGATGCTTGACCCTGTGATGTGTGCCACGTGCTTGGTAGAGAAACAAGGGCTGTTGACTATTTATTTTATTTTTACATTAATTAATCTATTTTAAGAGACAGAATATTGACTTCTTTTTAGCGATAACAAACAAAAAAAAATTGCTTTGAACTTTGACCGGCTATTGTTATAGGCTGAAACTTGGCTGAGAAAGTCGTGACAAGTGCTTGTAAGAAAATTATTATTATTATTATTACTACTGCTATTACGTTTTTTCTCTTTTCAAAAAGAAATATAATTTTTTCAAAGTAAGGAAATTTAGCCTTGAAGAGAACTTGAGGTTGATAAATGAAAATTTAAAGGGAAACCTAATGACCTAATACACAATTTTAGCTTGTCTCTAAAAAGATCAATTTTTTAACGTAATTTAATAAAATAGTAGATTCACTAATATTAACAAAGAAAAATTTTACTACAGCCACTTACTTTCTTTCATAATTAGAAACAAAACTCACCTTTTTATTTTTATTTGCTACAACTATATCTACATCAGTATAAATTGATTCATCCCAACTATCACTTCTTTATATATTTTTATTTCTTCTTTTACCCTTCTCTGTCACCCTTGATGTTGCTCTCTCTTAAACCTTGACCCCGACCTAAAATAATTCGTGAATCGATCTCTGCGGTCAGGTTG
Organism: Agave tequilana; assembly: GCA_038442645.1. Lineage (NCBI taxonomy): Eukaryota > Viridiplantae > Streptophyta > Magnoliopsida > Asparagales > Asparagaceae > Agave > Agave tequilana. The sequence goes on from JAVJIF010015595.1 coordinate 51,943, forward strand.
CCGTAGGGTTGAAAAGTGACAGAAAACTCCCCGGGGTCTTAGGAGGTGGAGCCCCTGGATCAGTTTTTTTGAGATCGACTTTTTTGCAAATCTCGATTGTTTGTGCTCGTGATGAGTTTTACTTGTGTTTATGATCGATGTGATTTTTTAGATCTACAAAAGCATTGGGCATCATTCGATGTCGGTAAATAATGGTCTACTGATGATAACAAAGCTGATATGAGGACTGCGACTTATGATCGCAATCCTCTGTAAGGATTGTGACTATGGTCGTAGTCTTTTATTAAGAAACTATGACTATGTTCACACTCTTTTTATTAATTAAAAATTAGGATTTTTTGCGAGAATTGCGATTATTGTCGCAGTCCCAATATTGACTGAGAAATTGTGTTTTTGTGAGAAGTGCGATCATGATCGCAGTCCTAATAAAGATTCAAAACAAGACATTTTGTAAGAATTGAGATCATGGTTGTGGTTTTAATAAAGATGACTGTGATCATAGTCATAGTCCTATAAAGACTCAAATTACGAAGACTGCGATCATGATCACAATCTAATAAAAAAGTCTGTGATCTTGATCGCAGTTCTATAAAGATTGAGAAATACGACATTTTTTGTGAGGAGTGCGATCATGATCACAATCCTAATAAATATTAAAAATAAGGCATTTTTTTGTGAGCACTGCGACTCTAATCGTACTCTTCTATATACTGGCACACCGCAAATGGTTCAATTTTTTCGAAGTGATTACTGTGGTATTTGCTTTTTTCGCTAAGGTGCACTTTCGCGCTTGACACGTGGACGCACCATATTAATTTAAAAAAAAGAAGTGGTTGTAACGAATTAAATTACGAAACTAAGTTTTTTTAAATTACGGGTTTAACATATATTAGTGAAATCCCCAGTTAATAAATCCATAGTTTTTGAACAAATTAGATTATGTTTTATATACGTTTTTGCAATCTATCAAATAAATTATTTTCAACTGATCCATTTCAGCTGTCAAAATTCACGGCTCCGTATTTTCCGAGATTAAACTCGTCAGCCTTTGCGGATAAACTGAGAGCATCTTCTTGTTGACATAGCTCTAAGATGAATAAACTGTAAGAGTTAAATTTAATTAAACAACAATTCATTACTGTTTTTATTTTCATTAGTCTGGCTGTTTGGATTCAAGGAAGTGGGCGGAAGTGAGTAAGTGGGAAGTATTTTTTTTCTTTGTGAAAAATGAGAACTTGTGTGTATCTTTTTCAGTGTTTGGTTGGTAGTAGGGAAGTGAAAGTGAAAAAATATATTGTGCACAAAATTAACTGTAGCATCCTGAAAGTGAAGAAATGATTGTGTAAAAGAGAAAAGGGAAAAGGAAAATGAGTTTTTTTCATTTTTCTTTTTCGGTGTTTCGATGAACAATGAAAATAGAAAATGACAATTCCCACTTCCTCACCTCCGCCCACTTCCTTGAATCCAAACAACCCAACATACTGAAACGTGACAATGTCTCTCCTGACATGATCTCTGTTATAGGGCCTGTTTGGTTAAGGGTGGAAGTGAGGAAGTAAGGAAGTGAGGAAGTAGTATTAGTTCCCTTTGGAACTTGGGAATTGGTTAGTAAGTTTTTCGGTGTTTAGATGTTGTTGGGAAGTGTGGTTTGGAAAATGTTATGTCTTTTCCGGTGTTTGGATGGTAATAGAAAGTAGAAGTGGAAAAGTTGACCACAAAGTTGACCGCAAAATAATATTAAAATAAAAATTAATTAAAAAAAATATTCATCTATTTTAAAATTAATTTTCTAGAAATTCTTACATGCATTGAAAGAGAGGGATAGAAACTAGTCATCTATTTTAATATTATTTTGCGGTCAACTTTGTGGTCAACTTTTCTACTTTCACTTTTACATTACCATCCAAACACCGGAAAAGACATAACATTTTTCAAACCACACTTCCCAACAACATACAAACACTGAAAAACTTACTAACCAATTCTCAAGTTTTAAAGGGAATTATTACTACTTCTTCACTTCCTTACTTTCTCACTTCCACCCCTAACCAAGCAGATCATGTGCTACATATTGATTGGTACTTGATAATTTAGTTTGTCTTGAAACTGTGAAAGCTCCTCTCAACAAACAACTGCAGGACGAAGCAGGTCTCATCTCATGAAGAGCTTAAAATTTAAGACACTTCACCTCAAATTTGCTTTTATACATTGGTGGCTTCAAACGAAATCCCTCTTAAATTATATTTTATTTACCTTTTTTGTAATTTATCAAATAAATTATTTTTGACTTATCCATTTCAGCTATACATGTCAAAATTCATGGCTCGGCATTTACGAGATTAAACTTGACAGCCATGTAGATGAGCATCTTCTTGTTGACATAGCTCTAAGATGGATAAATCATAAGAGTTAACTTTAGTTAAATAACAATTTATTATTGATTTTATTTTTATTAATTTGAGAGCGGCGGAAGGATAAAGCATTAAGGGGAACGGATATTTCTCCCTCAAAAATTGATTCTGGCACCTTACTTAAATCCATGATTTTGAATCCCTCTTTTTTACCTCCAACTGAAACGATGCAAATGCCCTTATTCTTTCTCTCTCCCTCTTCTCCTTCGTCCTCCTCCCCCTCCCCGTCCCCCTCCGCGACTTCCCTCCTCCCCCCCCCCTCCCTGGCCTCCCCCCACTCCCCCGATTCCCCCTCCCCGGCCCCCCCCACTCCCCCTCTCTCCTCCCTGGCCTCCCCCACTCCCTCCTATCTGATCTCCCCCTCCCCCTCCCCCTCCCTCCCCGAACAATTGTCTGTTCGGCCGGATCCGACCGAACAGATTTTGGGTGGGGGGGAGGGGGCTGGGGGGACTTGGGCAGCAGAGAGGAAGGGGAGCGGGGGCGGGCGGGGGGGGGGGGGGGGAGGAGGGGATCAGAGAAGGGCGGTTGAGGGAGAGGGAAGGAGGAGATCGGAGAGGGGGGAGGCCGGGGGAGGGGAAGGGGAGGGGAAGGAGAGCCAGGGGAGTAGGGGGATGCCGGGAAAGGGGAGGAGGAGGGAGGCCGAGGAGGGGAGACCAGCATATGTGGGAGAAGGGGAGGAGAAGAAGAGAGAATATTTTGGGAGTTTTTTTGATTTTTTTGGGGTGCTTTTATCACATTTTGGGGCGTCTTAATCACTAGGGTGCCAGAATCAGCTTTTGAGGTGGAAATATCCGTTCCCAGCATTAATGTAAAGGTAATACATGGCAGTAGTAGATATATAGAGATTTTCTCTGCTCTGCTATGAAATAGATAATGTTGGTCATGTTTCTATACAAAAACAATGCGTATGTCGGGAGTAGACATGTGTGTGTGTGTTGTGTGTGTGTGTGTAGGTATGTGTGTGTGTGTGTATGCGTGTGTGTGTATATACACACACACACATATGTATATGTATATGTATATATGAGGTATCTATATCCTTAGCCACCAGCTGAGAAAACTCTCTTAGTTGGTACTGTGACCTGATCGTAGTCCTAAAAAATTCAGATATTCTTTGTCTAATTAGCGCTGCGACCATAGTAGCAGTCCTCACAAAACACTGTGATCATGGTAGTAGTTCTCACAAAAATACTGCGATCATGTTAGCAATCCTCACAAAAACATTGTGATCATAGCAGTCCTCACAAAAATACTATGACCATGATCGTAATTGATCATGGTAGCGCTGCGATCAAAATTTGTGGCTGAGATTCAGCCTGTCGCTGCCAACTGAGAGAGTCTCAGTTGGGGCTTGAGATACATTTTTCTCATGTCTACACACACACACACATTCTTTGTTTTGAGAGGGATAACGTTGGTCCTGTCTGTCAATGTCTCTTCTGACATGACTTCTATTATAGATGACTAATTTCTATCCCTCTCTTTCAATGCGGGGATGTTTGGATTCAAGGAAGTGGTGGAAGTGGGAGTAGTTTTTTTTTCTTTTGAAAAATAAGAATTTATGTGTATCTTTTCTGATATTTGGTTGGTAGATGGGAAGTAAAAGTGAAAAAATATATTGTGTTTTTCGGTGTTTGATTAATAATGTGAAAGTGAAAGTGAAAAAGTTAACCACAAAGTTGACCATAAAATAATATTAAAATAAAAATTAATTATGAAAAAAATTAGACTATAATTAGAATGCAAGTGAGATTTATAGGACCACAAAATTAACTGTTTTAAGATACAACTTATTACAAATGAGATTTATATGATCACAAAATTAACTGTAGCACCCAGGAAGTGAGGAAATAATTGTGTAAAAAGAAAAAGGAAAAGGAAAAAGAAGTTTTCTCATTTTTCTTTTCCGGTGTTTTGGATGGACAGCAGAAGTGAGAAATGACACTTCCCACTTTAACCCACTTCCTTGAATCCAAACAGTCCCGTAGGCAAGAATTTCTTTTAGGGTTGTCTTATATATGCCCCTCAAATATTTCTTATTTCTGAAATTACTCCCCAATTTTTAATGTTGTTAAAATACCCCTCAAATTTTTTCATATTTCTAAAATTACTCGTACTGTTAGTTAAAAAGAATTAAAAAAAATATTCTCACCTCGTGAAATTCTACATTTACCCTTCAAGGTCTACATACTACCAACGGTTTACAGACCAACAACATCCAATTCTTTTGCCACCTTACAAACCCCATCCCCTGCTCCTCTCCTCTGCTACTTACTTCTCCTCTTCTCGTCTTCTCCGCTCTCTTTGCATCCCTCCCTTCATCCCTGACCCCCTCTGTCTAAGCCTCCGCCAACTAAACTTTGTCCACGCCTCCGCCACCTCGACTTCACCCATGCCTTCGCCATCTCAACTTCATCCAATGATCCCCTCCGCCCATGCCCTCTCCATCGCGACTGGCTTTTCGTCTGTCCGTCCGTCTATGACCGCACCCCCTCCGAGCAGTGGTTGAAAAATAAAAATGACAAAAAGCATCCCTGCCTCCTCACATGGGCCCCAACTCTCTCCATCCATCGTCCACTTTGTCCCTCGTCCATTTTTAGTCCCCCTCTCTCATCCATTACATGCAAATTGCTGCTGGCGAGCTCTCCCTCTCTTCTTGATTTCGCTTTGCCAGTTGCAGCCTCCCCCAATCTCTCTATTAACTGCTTGTTACAGACAAAAGAATCCGTAACAAGCAGCTCTCATTCTTCCCCTAAAAGCAAAAAAGAAGAAGAAGGAAAAAATTCAAGAATAGGGGTGATTTTTTTGGGTCTGTGGCAGTGATTCTCATATTGCTGTAAATGCTGCTACTGTGGGCACATTGAAGAAGCCCAAGACCGGCATCAAGGGGTGGGAGTGCGCATGCAGCTTCTACTGCTATAACGAGGCCATCACCGATCTTTTCCCGGTTTACCAATTCGAGAATTTTTCGCCAAGTGCAACTCCCTGTTGCCCACGCCGTCAGGTTCTGGGACTACCAGGCCTTCTTCACTGCCGCTATGCTGTTCGAGCCTTTCGGGGTTTAAAACCACCGGCGGCAAGACAATGCAGAGGTTGCCACCGATTGTTCATCACCATCATCATTATCTCCATCACCAACTGGCGGAGACTGCCAAGAGAACGAGAGATCGCTGGATCTAGTTTTTTTTTTTTTTTGAGTTTTTGTGAGAGAGTGTGAAAGTGAGAGTTTAAAAGAGAAAATGAGAGTCAGATAGAGAAAAAAGAGAGATAAGTTAGGGTAAATGAGTAATTTCAATTCAAAACTATTATTTTTTTTATCAACAGCTGACAATGGGAGCATTTTGGCTCAAATTAAAGATTTTAGGGGGGGTACTTTTAGAAATATGAAGATTTAGGGTTTTAGAAATAGGGAAGATTTAAGGGGTGTATAAAAGAAAAACCTTTCTTTTACAATGTCGACAATACATTTTGTAACGGCCCCGATCCCGCGGATACAAAGACGTTTCTGTCACGTATATAGTAGGTCAAAAATACCCTCACATATATACGCTAAGTATCAGTACAAGTAAGAATCAGAGTACGAAAGTGCGTGGTGCATTATACATTCCAACATATGAGTACAATTACAAAGTTATCACAGGATGTGACAAAATATTATAAGAATATTACATCATTGATAGGCGCAAATGCGAGAATACAAAGAGATATACAATTATGAATAGTACAAAAGATATCTACCAGTTATAAAAGAAAAACTTGAGAGACGAGCAGAGGCCTGGAAGGATAGGGCTCTGGACGGTCGACTGCTGATCCATGACGCTACCGCTGAGTAACTCTGATAATAGAAAGTCCACCACGGTCCAACCTCCAAGATCTGAACATGCAGGTCCAGAGGAGTCAGAACTCCACAACGAGTTGTTTGGTGAATGCCAAGTGGCGTGCATAGATGTAACACCCCGATTCCGCAGGTACGGAGACGTCACTGTAACGTATATACGCAGGTCAGAAATACCCTCACGTATATACGCTAAGTATCAGTACAGGTAAGAATCAGAGTACGGAAGCACAGTGGTCATATACATGAAAGTATACCTAGAGGGGAGGTGAATAGGTGTAAGGCTAATCTATGACAAATGATGCAGAATTTAAAACTAAATGCAACACACTTAGTGTAACCAAAGAGTGTAGCCGAATTCCCGGTGAAGGGCTCTAGACTAACTCCTCTTGATTCCTCTGAATAAGAGTTGAGGTGCTATATGAAGCTCTCTTGGTTTAACACAAGTATGGCACACAAACAACAATACCAAGCATATAAGTATGAATGAGTAATATGAATGATGCAAGGTACTATATAAGAGAGAGAGTTAGAGAAAGTGGATCAAACGCAAACACGAAGACATGTTTCGAGGTTCAAGCACACAGCTCTACGTCCCCGCCTTTACACAGAAGGATTTTCACTAACTCGTCCACACAGAACTTCTCACACAGGGAACCTCCACTGAGGATTTGGGTAAATACAATTTGGGAGTACACAACTCCTCTCTCAATCAAATACAACCTCTCACTAGAGGCAAGGCACAAAGTCTACACAATATCAATCTCACAAATGAGGGATAGGCACAAAGTCAAAACAACAATCACCTCACACTCGAGGGATTCCAATTCAAAGTATGGAAGGTTTACAACTTGGTGGTTTCCACAACCACAAACCAATTTTTCCCACAAAATAGATCCTAATAGGATAGATAGATAAGCTCAAGTGTGAGAAAATAAAGTGTTTGAAAATGAAAACAATAAAGAAAAATACTTGAAAAAAATCACAAGATAGATGTTGAAAAGATCAAAAATCAATTCCCAAATACTTCTCTTTTTTGAATTTTCTAACACTTTAAAACAAATAAAGATGATTTTTTAAACCAAAAAACTCTTTTAAAACCTGTAACTAAAACACTTAAGAAGATGAAGACTTTTGCTCTTGAAATTGTTGTTCAAAACTAGCTTAAATGTGGGGTATTTATAGCCCCAAAGAAATCTCCCCGTTGGTAGCTGGAAAGAGCAATTTTGCTCTTCCGGTCGACCGCCCAGTCGTCAGGCCCAAAGGTCATTTTTATGACCGTTGTGCCTCCGGTCGACCGCCCGGTCGACCGGGACTGGATACAGAGAGCAGCAGCTCTCTGCCAGTCGACCGATCGGTCGACCGGGGCCATTTCCAGAGAGCAGAACTCTCTGGACGGTTGACCGCCCGATCGACCGGCCCACCAGCCCAGGCTGCGTGTACGTCCTGTTCACGTCGGTCGACCAGACTGGTTGGCCGACTTCTGCTACGGTCGAGCGGTCCGGTCGACCGGCAGACAGCCAGGTCCAATTTTTTAGGGATTAAAAACTTTAGTTTTTATCTTTAATTAAATCCCATAAAATCACATAAATTTCACAAAAATCAGTTCTTATTATATCTTTGAAATACAAATATGTGTGATAAAAATTCAACACATATTGTAAACAATTTGAACCATTTTTGTGTGATTGAAAATTTGCCTTAAACCAAAATCCGTATTTTTCAAAACTTGGATTTTTGAAATGGAAATCCGATTTTTTCAAAACACATGTAAATACAAAAAAATGATATTTAAACAACTTTGAAGCATATTGTATATGGATAGAATCCAATATACATGTAAAGAATTATATATATGTTTTTGACATGAAATCTAAAAATAAGTTTTGTTTAAATACAAAACTCCAAACTCATGAAATAGACTATCAAAATAAGTTTTTCTAAGTAGATGAAGTATAGATGTATATAGATCAAATTTAATATACATTAAACCATGTAAACTTGTTTTGATTCTATCTATTCATGAAAACCATATATATGAAAAGCCGAAACCGGTTAAACCAAAAATCAAAACATGAAACTTTAAACTTGTGTGTGTATATTGTGAACTTGAGCATATCAACACTATCTAATCTTTAACACAAGATCTAAATCATAAACTAAACAAACCGAGGGCTTCTTTTAGAACTCCTTCTCCAAGTCGACTCGATCCAAACGCGATCCAACGAGCTTGACTCCAACCGAGTGTTAGATGCGATCATGACACTTGAGCTCTTGAATCACCGTGTGAAAGCTCCAAAACACCTTTGTTGAAGCTAATCACCTACTAATATCTTGATCAAATATCTGAAATAAAATATCACAAGATTATTAGTAAACTATAACAACATGAGTTAATCATCATCAAAACTAGAGTGAAGGGCCTCTGGGCCAACAATCTCCCCTTTTTTGATGATGACAAAACTCATGGAGTTATATATGCATGGATTAAAGTTAAGCTCCATAGAAGCTTCCCCTTAACTCATGCATGGCAATAATCATAAGAATATATAATGAATGCTCAATATAGATATTGCATAAACATGCATAAAATAAGAAAATGAAACAAATATGATCTTTGATATCAATGAAATAAACATGCTCTTTATACCTATTTTAAAATAAAAATGTTCTTTAAAAAAAATGTTGCTGTTGATACCAACAAATGCTCTTGATACCAACAAAAGATGCTCTTGACACCAACAAAAGATGCTCTTGATACCAATGGTAAGAGATAACAAATTTAAACAAATATGTATATAAACAAACATGCATATATAAAACTCCAAAATATCTCTCCCCCTTTTTGTCAAGTCATCAACAAAGGGGTACAAACAATAAAGAGTATAAATAATATTTTTCTTCCGTTTTGCATAAATTAAAACAATAAAGGTATATATGCTATATACATTCATGAAGAGGAGAGACGTGAAGTTAACTCCCCCTGCATACATGCATTTATATGAAAAGAGATGACTGAACCCTAACCACATAAAGCATAATGTGCAATGTATAAAAGGAGATGTGAAACTTCTGTAAGTACACCTAGAGGGGGTGAATAGGTGTACGGATAATCTAATGAACAAAATGCGAAAATTAAAAACTAAATTGTAACACACTTAATGTAACCAACGAGTGTAGTCAAATTTTCGGTGAAGGGCTCTAGACTAACTCCTCTTGATTCCTTTGAATTAGAGTTGAGGTGCTATATGAAGCTCTCGTGGTTAAACACAAGTGAGGCACACATAAACAACATAAGCATATATATGATATGACAATATGATGCAACACTCAAAGTAATATAGAGAGAGAGAGAGAGAGAGAGTTAGAGTCAATGGATCAAACACAAACACCGAGATTTGTTTCGAGATTCGAGCACCCAGCTCTACGTCCTGGCCTTCACACAGAAGGATTTCTACTAATTTGTCCACACAGGACTCCCGCACAGGGAACCTCCACTGAGGATTTGAGGCAATACAACCGGGAGTACACAACTCCTCTCTTTACAAACACAACCTCTACACTTAGAGGTTAGGCACAAAGTCACCACAAAACTCAATCAACCTCACAAATGAGGGATGGGCACAAAGCCAACAACCAATCAACCTCTCACTAGAGGGATAGGGCACAAAGCCACCACTCCAAAATCAACCTCTACACAAGAGGGATAACACAAAGTAGGAGGGTTTAAACTTAGTGATCAAAAGATCACAAACCAATTCTTTTCTCACAAAAACAAAGATCCTATAGATAGGATAGAATAATAAGCTCAAGTGTGAGAAAAACTAAAGGAATAGAAAATAAATATTCAAAGAAAAAATCCTTAGGAAAAACAAGAAATAAGGATGAAGAAGATGAACCAAAAACATTTTTCCCAAAATCACTTTTCTTTGATTTTACAAATCCTAGAAAAACACCAAATCAAGTGTAAACTTTAGAGCCCAAAACTTCTTTTTGATTGTTGCAAAAACACTAGTAAGATCAGAAAATAAGCTCTCCAAAACTTGGTAAAAACAGTGAAGAGAAAACCCAATTTATAGCCTCTTTGAAAAACTAGCAGTTGGCAGCCAATTATGGTCAGAATTGACCATCCGGTCGACCGCCCGGTCGCCCGGCCAATGGTCAAAATTTGACCGTTGCGCCTGCCGGTCGACCGCCCGGTCGACCGCGCCTAGAACCAGAGAGCAACGGCTCTCTGGCCGGTCGACCGCCCGGTCGACCGGGGCAACCCGAGAGTGGGTTGCCTTCAGTCGGTCGACCGCTCGGTCGACCGGCTCAAGGGGCTGGCTGTGTGCACGTCCTTGTGCACGTCCGTTCGACCGTTCCGATCGACCAGCTCCTGGTCCGGTCGACCGGTCGGTCGACCGCCAGAGCCTGGCATAACTTATTTTCAGAACTTAAAACTTGGGTTTTTAATTACCATATAAATCTCATAAAATCTCTAAAAATCTACAAAAATAAGTTCTTATTCTCTTTGAAATATAAACTTGTTTGAGTAAAAATCAAACCAAGTTACAAATATTTTGAACTCTTTTGGGTTATGAAAATTTTACCGAAAACCAAATTCTGTATTTTTCAAAACTAGGATTTTTGAAATGGAAAATCTTTTTGTCCAAAACTCATCCAAATATAAAAACATGATATTGAAACAACTTTGAAGCATATCGTATATGGATATAATCCAATATACATATAAAGAATATATCAATATTTTTGATAATAAATCCAAAAATAAGTTTTGTTAAAATACCAAAACTCCAAACTCATGAAATAGACTATCAAACTAAGTTTGTTTAAATAGTTGAAGTATGCATGTATATAGAACAAATCTAATATACATTAAACCATGTAAACTTGTTGATTCTATCTATTCATGAAAGCCAAGATCGGTTAAACCAAAAACGGAAAACCAAAACATGAAATTTTGAATAAGTGTGTGTGTTGTGAACTTGAGCATATCACACTATCTAATCTTTAACAAATGGATCTAAATTTAAACTAAGCAATGTATCGAAGTCTTCTTGTCGAGCTCTGTCTCCAAGTCGACTCGATCCAAACGTGATCCACCGAGCTTGACTCCAACTAGTGCTAGATATGAACTTTGACGCTCGGGCTCTTGAATCACCATGTGAAAAGCTCCAAAACACCTTTATTGAAGCTAATCACCTACTAATATCTTAGTTAAGTATCTGAAACTAAACATCACAAGATTATTAGTAAACATAACTACATGAGTTAATCATCATCAAAACTAGAGTGGAAGGCCTCTGGGCTAACAATCTCTCCTTTTTGATGTTGAGAAAACTCATGGAGATATATATGCATGGATTAAAGTTAAGCTTCAAAGAAGCTCCCCCTTAACTCATGCATAGCAATGAATACTAAATATGGATATGCATCAACATGCATTAAAATAATGAAATGAACATGCTCTTGATACCAAACATGAAATAAACATGCTCTTGATACCAAACTTTTAAATAAATTCCTTTACCTTTTTAAAATAAACATGTTCTTAAATAATTGCTTTTGATACCAATAAAAATTTCAATGAAAAAACTTAAGCTCTTGATAGGTATCAATAAAAAAAAATTCTTGATACCAATTGGAAAGATAATCACTAAAAGCTTTTGATACCAACAATAAAAAAATATCAATATGAATATCAATAATAAACAATAAATATGCATATTAAATAATAAACATGCATATAAACTCATGCATATAAACTCAAATACTTCTCCCCCTTTTTGTCAATCATCAACAAAGGGGTCAAAGAAAACAATAAAAATAATGTTCTCCCCATTTTTGTTTTAAAAAAAATAATATCAATAAGGGGTGAAATCAAAACAAAACTTTATGATACCAATTGTAAGAAAAGATATATCAATTTCATTCATCATGATATCAATAAAATAAATAAAACATACCAATTGAAGGTACATATAACAAATGTTTTTAATATATATTTCAATACCAATTGTAAGTAAATATATCATTTTGAAGTATTTAATCAAAATTTTTGATATCAATTGAAATAAAGCGTACCAATTGTAAGTAAACTTATAGGTAATCTTGATACCAATTAGTAAAGATTAGTACCAATTGAAAGTAATTTTTTATTAAAAGCATATGATACCAAAATAATCAATATCATTTTTTAATCAATTTTTAACATAAAGTGTGGGAGTAAAATATCAATTAAAAGATGAAATGTAAATTTTCTCCCCCTTTATGAAATACCAAATAAAATGATGCATAAACTTGTATAAGATACCAATTGAAACATAATCAATTGAAATATAATAGTCATTTGAAATCAAGCTTAGCATAACCAAAATTTGTGCTCAAGGATATAGAGATATAGTAAGCACAAATAAATCATATATATATATGTATGAAAAATTGAATACCAATCGAAATTGATACTATTTGAAGTGTAATCATACATATATAGAAACATATATGAGTATAAGAAAAAAAATGTCAATAGTGATACCAATTGAAAAGATCTAATGATACCAATTGAAACACAATAAGATCAAGTGTATAACTCATATTACCTTCCACCCATTTCATGCACAAATTTAAAAGGATTTTCAATAAGAAGCATATAAGGCATGGTCGCCCAACCAACCGCCCTTCAATGGAAAGAGTTTTCAAAAATAGGTTTGAAAATAGTTTAGCATAGTTGAAAACTCTTCCAAAATGAAAAATACGAACTAGTTATAAGAAAAATTTGTAAACTAGTACGAAATCCTTCAAGTAAGGAATAAAACAAAAATAAATTTCATGAAAAATATGTAAATCACATGATCACCAAACACTCAAAATCTATAAAGCCCATATCATACTCATGAAAATAAAATCATGAGAAAACAATAAATAAAGTGAGTGTACAGGAGTTATGTGAAACACATTATTATGAAAATAGTCAATTTAGCTCAATATGAAATTCCTTAAAAACATGAAAATCATCAAAACTAGAATTCTTCAAAGGTATATATTTGTCATGTACAAACTAAAGTATACATACATATCCAAAATATAACGAGTCCACAAAAGTATATGTATGAAGGCAAGTGGCTCAAGGACGTATATGTATAGCTAATAGTTTAGACACAATAGACATATACAAGAAGCTAGACATATAAACATGAAAAATATGTAGAAAATGAGAATACAAGTCAAATGCATGAATCATCAAAACTAGGCTATACTAATACATCTAATAAGTACAAATGAGCTTTCAAGCACAAACATATAATGATCTATTTGTGGCTCACTAGTTGTACAAGTATACATCCAAGTCTTAATGAAAACAAACATCTAAACATGTAAAAACATGAAGCATAGAAATCAAAACAAAAACTCATATGATCATTATGGCAAATGCACATGCATTAGATCTAGGACATACACATTAGTTAAACTAAAGTGAGGACACTAAATATGGGTCCATATAAATATGGGTGTCTCAAATACTAATCATGCATGTCATATGATTAATAAACATGGCATATGGCATAATGAACATTAAAACAATACATGCTATAAATCAATGATCTAAAAACATGCAAACATAATGAGGAGTAAGAGATAGTTACCAAAACTATGAGGGCAACTCTCCATATCTCTAAAACAAGGTGGTCCTCCCACCAAACTCCCCTTGAAAGTGATGCATCCAAATAGTCCTCTTTTAAGCTCGGAACGCATCCACCTCAAGGCACCATCACTCTCACGTCATGCGGAGCCCACACCTACATCAAATACAATAGGGGTGGTCTTTGGTACCCACACTCTTTTGGGTCCATAGGGGTTAGTTCCTTTCCTAACCCAAACAAATTTAGTTGCTAAATTTGAATCATGTATATGATCATAGCAAAACTTAGCAAGGTGGCCCTTATGTCCACAATGCGTACAAGTGTACACATGAGCATACATAGTGTTGTGTACATGAACGTGCGAAGCATGTGTATGCCGTGAATGGTGTGCATGTAAAGATGGAACTTATTTCTTTTGAAACATAGATTCTAAACGTGAGTGGTTCATGGCACAATAGCTCAAAGTGGAGCCCAAACAATCAACACTCTTCTTAAGCATAGATATATCATTTTCAATTATAGAAGAGGTGCATGCAATAGGTAAGCTAGGATGTGAAGCTACACTAGTATGGCAAACATGAGAATCTAAATCATTTTTCAAAGAAACATTTTTCTTTAAACAATCTTTCAATTCTTGTGAAATCAAATTTATTTTATTTTTCAAAGAATTATTTTCTTTTAATACAAAATCAAGTTTTGAAGTTAAATCCTCATTTTTCTTCAAAACATATTCACAATCATTTTACTTTTCAAAATTTTATTTTCATTAAGTGCAAAATCAAGTTGGGATTTAAGCGAGTCACTTTCACTTGAAATCTTATCCCTTTCTTGCAAAACAATCTCAAGTCTAGAAGATAAATTTTTATTTTCTTCTTTTAAACCAAGACTTTCCTTTTTCAAAAATTTGTATTTTGAAATCAATTTTTAGCAAGTTCATCATTCATGGCTTGTACCTCTAAACACTCATTGCAATAGGAACTAGTGCTAGCATCTAGTTGACTTTCCGATTGTAGCTCAAGGGAGTCATTCCCCTGGACCATGAAGCAACGTTCGTCAGACTTGTCTCTTCTAGATCTTCTCTTCTTATCGATAAGCGTTGGTAGCTCGAGAGATGTCAAAATGCTCCATACTACAAAAGCGGACTCATAGTGAGAAAACACATGTAAATATTCTTTATCAAGAGATGCTCTAAGTACCTTTAGGGCTAGTGTATTAGCCTCTATATGCCTGCTATCACTAAGGTTGGATTCCTTGGTAATGGCAAGGTAAACTTTATAACCTAGGGTTTTTAAATGATAACTCATCAGAACCTTCCATATATCAAGTCTAGATATATCAAACATGGGAGGGACATCCATGAGTGCAAACAATATGTGTGCAAATGCAAATGTAGATTAGCAACTAAGATCACACTCCTAAGTGATTAAACCAAATATCAGGAGTGTAGGCTCTGATACCAATTGTAAGTACACCTAGATGGGAGTGAATAGGTGTACGGCTAATCTAATGAACAAAATGCAAAAATTAAAAACTAAATTGCAACACACTTAATGTAACCAACGAGTGTAGCCGAATTCCCGGTGAAGGGCTCTGGACTAACTCCTCTTGATTCCTCTGAATAAGAGTTGAGGTGCTATATGAAGCTCTCATGGTTAAACACAAGTGAGGCACACACAAACAACACAAGCATATATATGATATGACAATATGATGCAATGCTCAAAGTAATAGAGAGAGTTAGAGTCAATGGATCAAACGTAAATACCGAGATTTGTTTTAAGGTTCGAGCACCCAGCTTTACGTCCCCGCCTTCACACAGAAGAATTTTCACTAACTTGTCCATACAGGACTCCCACACAGGGAACCTCCACTGAGGATTTGAGGCAATACAACCGGGAGTACACAACTCCTCTCTTTACAAACACAACCTATACACTTAGAGGTTAGGCACAAAGCCACCACAAAACTCAATCAACCTCACAAATGAGGGATGGGTACAAAGCCAACAACCAATCAACCTTTCACTAGAGGGATAAGGTACAAAGCCACCACTCCAAAATCAACCTCTACACAAGAGGGATAACACAAAGTAGGAGGGTTTACAACTTAGTGATCAAAAGACCACAAATCAATTCTTTTCCTACAAAAACAAAGATCCTATAGATAGGATAGAATAATAAGCTCAAGTGTGAGAAAAACTAAAGGAATGGAAAATAAATATTCAAAGAAAATCCTAAGGAAAAACAAGAAATAAGGATGAAGAAGATGAACCAAAAACACTTTCCCCAAAATCACTTTTCTTTGATTTTTCAAACCCTAGAAAAACACCAAATCAAGTGTAAACTTTAGAGCCCAAAACTTCTTTTTGATTGTTGCAAAAACACTAGTAAGATCAGAAAATAAGCTCTCCAAAAACTTGATAAAAACAGTGAATAGAAAACCCAATTTATAGCCTCTTTGAAAAACTGGCCGTTGGCAGCCAATTATGGTCAGAATTGACCATCTGGTCGACCGCCCAGTTGACCGGCTAACGGTCAAAATTTGACCATTACGCCTGCTAGTCGACCACGCCCAGAACCAGAGAGCAACGGCTCTTTGGCGGTCGACCGCCCGGTCGACCGGGGCAACCCGAGAGTGGGTTGCGTACAGTCGGTTGACCGGCCCAAGGGGCTGGCTGCGTGCACGTCCTTGTGCACGTCCGGTCGACTGTTCTGATCGACCGGCTCCTATCCGGTCGACCGGTCGGTCGACCGCCAGAGCCTGGCATAACTTATTTTCAGAACTTAAAACTTGAGTTTTTAATTACCAAATAAATCTCATAAAATCTCTAAAAATTCACAAAAATAAGTCTTATTCTCTTTGAAATACAAACTTGTTCGAGTAAAAATCAAACCAAGTTACAAACATTTTGAACTCTTTTTGCATTATAAAAATTTTACCGAAAACCAAATTCCGTATTTTCTAAAACTAGGATTTTTGAAATGAAAAATCGTTTTATTCAAAACTCATCCAAATACAAAAACATGAGATTGAAACCACTTTGAAGCATATAGTATATGGATATAATCCAATATACATATAAAGATATATATCAACGTTTTTGACAATAAATCCAAAAATAAGTTTTGTTAAAATACCAAAACTCCAAACTCATGAAATAGACTATCAAACTAAGTTTGTTTAAATAGTTGAAGCATGCATGTATATAGAACAAATCTAATATATATTAAACCATGTAAACTTGTTGATTTTATCTATTCATGAAAACCAAGATCGGTTAAACCAAAAACCGAAAACCAAAACATGAAATTTTGAACAAGTGTGTGTGTGTGTGTGTTGTGAACTTGAGCATATCACACTATCTAATCTTTAACAAATGGATCTAAACTATAAACTAAGTAATGTACCGAAGTCTTCTTTTAGAGCTCCGTCTCCAAGTCGACTCGATCAAAACGTGATCCACCGAGCTTAACTACAACTAGTACTAGATATAAACTTTGACGCTCGGGCTCTTGAATCACCATGTGAAAAACTCCAAAACACCTTTATTGAAGCTAATCACCTACTAATATCTTGGTTAAGTATCTGAAACTAAACATCACAAGATTATTAGTAAACATAACTACATGAGTTAATCATCATCAAAGCCAGAGTGGAAGGCCTTTGGGCCAACAGCTTCTACTACACACGTGTACTACATACCAAAGAATGGTCAATCACTTCAATATGACATACACTCAATATGAATCTATATATAGAGAAGATGTTAAGCTTCCCTTACATATAGGCAATACAAATCACAACATTATCATACTAATTGAAATATATATCAATTTAGTATGAAGGTATACATCGAAACATCATGATACCAATTTATGATACCAATTGAAAATAAATAAAACATTTTGAAGAAACCAACAAAAATTTTGATACCAATTGAAAGATATAAATATATAGAAAATCTTGATACCAATTGTAAAAATTTGTACCAATTGAAAATATTTTACACTTTTGATACCAATTTGAAAAATATAAACCAATCTTTTTGGTTAAACACTAAAATCATTTTGCAATAGAGATACCAAATAGAGAATAATATCAATCTAATATTCTTGATACCACTATTGAAAATGAAACATATACCAATTGAAAATAATTTTTCATTAGGAACGTAAGAAGCTAAATGAAAACTAGGATATCATTTTTCAACATAAAGAGTGGGAGTATGATACCAATTGTAAATAAAATCGATTGAAAGGTAAATATGAATTCTCTCCCCTTTATGAAATTCTAATGAAAACGATACATAAGCTTGTAGAATATACCAATTGAAAAATAATTGTCATTAAGAACTAAATCAAGCTTAGCATAACTAAATTTGTGCTTAAAGATATAGAGATATAGTAAGCACAATCAAAACACATATATATGTATGAAAAATTAAATACCAATCGAAATTGATACTATTTGAAGTTGAAGCATACATATATAGAAACAAATATGAGTATACAAAATAGATATCAATTGTGATACCAATTGAAAACATAATGAGGAACAAGTGTATAACTCATAAATACCTCCCTTTCATGCACAAGTTAAAATGATTTTCAATTAAGCATACAAGGAATGATCGCCCATCCAACTACCCTTCGATGGAAGGGGTTTCAAAAATAAGTTTGAAAAATAGTTTAGCATAATTGAAAATTCTTCCAAAATGAAAAATACGAACTAGTTATATGATAAAATTGTAAATTAGTAGAAATCCTTCAAGTAAGGAATAAAACAATAACATATCCATGAAAACATGAAAATTAATCATCAACACTCAAATAGCAATAAAGTTTATATAATCTCATGAAAACAAATCATGAATAAAAATCAAATAATGTGAGTGTACAAAGTCATGTAATCAATAAAATCATGGAATAAGGCAATTAAGCTCAATATGAAATTCCTAAAAAAAAATCATTAAAACTAAATCTACTTCAAGGTACATGTATGATTTGTCAAAACTAAAGGTATACATACATATCCAAACACAATTGAGTCCATAAAAGAATATTGCATGAAAGGCAAATGACTCAAGGTCATATATGTATATCAATAGTTTTAGCAAAATTAATATATACATGAAGTTAAAACATATCATCATGAAAAAAATAGGGAATACAAGTCAAAATGCATGAATCATCAAAACTAGGTTATACTAGTACATCTAATGGGTACCAAAGAGCATTTAGGCACAAACATATAATAATTTATTTGTGGCTCACTAGTTGTACAAGTATATATACAAGTTTTAATGAAAGTTACATCTAAACATGTAATCAAAACATGAAGTGCAAAATGAAAACATAAACTAACATGATTAATATGTTCATGCACATGATTTAGAATTATGATATACACAATAGTTAAATTATGGTGAGAACACAAAAGTAATAATCCATATGAACATGGGGTGTATCTCAAATACTATACATGTATATCACAAATCTAATTATCATGGCATTTAACATAATAATCAACATGACATGCTAAAAATTAATCATGAAAGCATGTAAATATAAATGGGAGTAAGAGATAGTTACCAAAAACCAAGAGGGCAAATCTCTAGGCTCCAAATCAAGATGGTCCTCCCACTAAACTCCCCTTGAAAGTGAGGCATTTAAAATAGTTACCATTAAGCTCGGAACGCATCCACCTCAAGGCACCAACAACTCTCACGTCATGTGAGAGCCCACATCTACATCAAATAAGATAGGAGTGACTTTTGGTACCCATATTCTTTTGGGTCCATGGGGATTAGCTCCTTTCCTAACCCAAATAAATCTATTTGCAAAATTTTCATTATGTATCCTATCATAATAAAATCTTGCAAGGTGGCCCTTACGTCCACAATGTGTACATGTGTACACATGAGTATACATAGTGTTATGTGTATGAACATGAGGAGCATGTCTATGCCGTGTATGGTGTGCATGTATAGGTGGAACTTATTTTTTTGAAACATATATTCCAAACGTGTGTGGTTCATGACACATTGGCTCAAAGTGGAGCCCAAATAATCAACAATCTTCTTTAAAATATCTATATCATTTTCAATCGTGGAAGAAGAGGTGGAACATGCTATAGTAACACTAGATAGTGAGGCTACACTAGCATGGTAAACATGTGAGTCAATATCATTTTTCAAAGAAATCTTTTCATTAGAAACTAAATCCAATTAATTTGAAATAGAAATAATTTTGTTTTTCAAAGATTCATTTTCTTTTACAACAAAATCAAGTTTTGAAGACAAAATCTCATTATTCTTCAAAACATCCTTGCAATCATTTTTGTTTTTCAAAATTTCATTTCTTTTAGGGCAAGGTTAAGTTGGGATTTAAGTGAGTCACGTTCACTTGAAATCTCATCCCTCTCTTGCAAAACCAAATAAAGTCTAGAAGACAAATTTTTATTTTCTTCTTTTAATCCAAAGCTTTTCTTTTTCAAAAGATTATATTTTTCTAATAATTTTTCACAAACAATTGATAGTTCTTCATTTAAAGCATCGGCATCAATATGATCATCGCCGGAAGAACTAGCACAATCATCTAGTTGAGTTTTCGAATTTACCTCAAGGGAGTTATTCCCTTGGACCATGTAGCATTTTTGTTCGGATTCTCCTCCACTAGATTCCATCTCCACATGATTCGTCTTTTGGAGCGCGAGAGAGGTCAACGTGTTCCACACTGCAAAGGCAGAATCACAATGAGAAACCATAAAAACATAATCTTTATTAAGTGTGCTCCTAAGTGCCTCAAGGGCTTGTGCATTGGCCTCTTTATGCTTGCTATTATCAAAATAGGATTTCTTGATAGCGGTAAGGAAAACATGCAAACTTAGGGTTTTTAGGTACATACTCATCCTAAATTTTCACATGCCAATATTAGAAACATTATACATGGGAGGGGTCAAGCAATCCATGAGTGTATGTAAACAAATAAGTGAGCAAATGCAAATGATAGATTAGCAACCAAGATCTTACTCCTAGGTGGTTAAACCTAATATCAGAAGCGTAGGCTCTGATACCAATTGAAAGTACACCCAGAGGGGGTGAATAGGTGTAAGGCTAATTTATGACAAATGATGCGAAATTTAAAACTAAATGCAACACACTTAGTGTAACCAAAGAGTGTAACCGAATTCCCGGTGAAGGGCTCTGGACTAACTCTGAATAAGAGTTGAGGTGCTATATGAAGCTCTCTTGGTTTAACACAAGTATGGAACACAAACAACAATACCAAGCATATAAGTATGAATGAGCAATATGAATGATGCAAGGTACAATATAAGAGAGAGAGTTAGAGAAAGTGGATCAAACGCAAACACGAAGACATATTTCGAGGTTCGAGCACACAGCTCTACGTCCCCGCTTTTACACAGAAGGATTTTCACTAAGTCGTCCACACAGGACTTCCCACACAGGGAACCTCCACTGAGGATTTGGGTAAATACAATTTGGGAGTATACAACTCTGTTTTCCATTAACTTGCGAAAGGGAAAACTTATAAACAAAAAGTGTCGAGGAGCGAAATTACGAGTACTTCTTTTAAAAAAAATTACAAGTAGATCTCCTCTGAGATTTCTAGGAAAGTATACCGGTAGGAATCTGATCAGCGCGATCACTTTATCCTTTTGATGATGCGATCAGTCAGATGATCGGACTGCCGCATGATAAGACTCCCTTCTTACATGGTTCGGGGAATCGGAGAACAGAAGGTCGGTAGAGCCCTCTAGTTAGAAAGCCTACTTCTGGAGCAATCTCCTCTCTATGCTTGCCCGTCTCTCCTCTTTTTTTAGCCCCTTTCTCTGTGTGCCTCTGGTAGGCTATTTATAAGGAGGAATAGGGGTACAATTACTCTAAAAATCTGAAAATAGATTGAGTCATTCTGTTTTACATCTGGAAAGTAGCCTAGCCGCTAGCTAGAGACAGCTTTCGTGAAGTTAGGAATAGCAAGTAGCGCTGATCTATTGATCCGCTCTGCTAAATGAGGGATACTCCCTTGATTCTTTCCAAATAACTAAAAGATCTCTCCTGATCTTCTCACCTAATTGGGAGAGTCAAAAAGATTATGGCAAGCAACTGTCAAATTTGATCTCAATTAGATTTGATCTCATCTGGAGATTTGATTGGTCAAAGGTGACAATAAAAGACCCGCAGCAGAGTCGTTGCGTTGAGCTCATGGCGGAGCTGGGAGAAGCATCTGGCGAAGTTAAATGAGAGCTCTCAGCGGAGCTAGATAAGACCTGTGGCGAAGCTACCAGTCAACCTTTTGCGCAGCTGCGTGGAGCTTCGAGCGAAGTTAACTTTCTACGGAGTTAACTGAGCATTTTTGGGCGAAGCTATAAGTTAGCTCGCAGCGAGGCTGTGAAGGAGCTTCCTGCGATGCTAAGCAACTTTAGTTTCTCATGCGAGACTTATCTCGTGGGCTCGTGTAAGACCAAGTGTTGATCTAACTTAGTGTCCCTGGACCTGCTTGGGCTTCTCACGGGCTTTTTTAAGGACGACCTCGGCTTACTGTCTACTTCACTGGATCAGTAGAGTCCAAGTTGCTGATTCGTCCCCTTTGAGATGGGTGAAGAATTGGCCGTCGGCTTGTCTGCCACTTATCTTTTATAGATGTTAACAAGTTAGATCTCGTTCAGGCCAGTTAGGAATCTGTCTTTTTTAGAGTGTTAACAAACTCCTATCTCAATCAAATACAACCTCTCACTAGAGGTATGGCACAGAGCCTACACAATATCAACCTCATAAATGAGGGATAGGTACAAAGCCAAAACAACAATCACCTCACACTTGAGGGATTCCAACTCAAAGTATGAAAGGTTTACAACTTGGTGGTTCCACAACCACAAACTAATTTTTCCCACAAAATAGATCCTAATAGATAGGATAGATAGATAAGCTCAAGTGTGAGAAAATAAAGTGTTTGAAAATGAAAACAACAAAGAAAAATACTTGAGAAAATCACAAAATAGATGTTGAAATAAAGATCAAAAACCAATTCTCAGATACTCTCTTTTTCTTTGAATTTTTCAATACTTTAAAACAAATAAAGAAAGATCTTTTAAACCCAAAAACTCTTTTAAAACTGTAACTAAAACACTTAAGAAGATAAAGCTTTTTGCTCTTGAAATTGTTGTTCAAAACTAGCTCAAATGTGGGGTACTTATAGCCCCAAAGAAATCTGCCCGTTGGCAGCTGGAAAGGGCAATTTTGCCTTCTGGTCGATCGCCCGGTTGATCGGCCCAATGGTCATTTTTATGACCGTTTTGCCTCCGGTCGACCGGACTGGATACAGAGAGCAGCAGCCTCTGCCGATCGATCGGTCGGTCGACGGGGGCCATTTCCAGAGAGCAGAACTCTCTGGACGGTCGACCGCCCAGCCCACCAGCCTAGGCTGCGTGCACGTCCTTTGCACGTCGGTCGACCGGACCGGTCGACCGACTTCTGCTACGGTCGACCGGTTCGGTCGACCGGCAGGGATTAAAAACTTAGGTTTTTATCTTTGATTAAATCCCATAAAATCACATAAATTTCACAAAAATCAGTTCTTATTATATCTTTGAAATACAAATATATGTGACAAAAATTCAACACATATTGTAAACAATTTGAACCATTTTTGTGTGATTTAAAATTTGCCTTAAACCAAAATCCGTATTTTTCAAAACTTGAAATTTTGAAATGGAAATCCGATTTTTCAAAACACATGTAAATACAAAAACATGATATTTAAACAACTTTGAAGCATATTGTACATGGATAAAATCTAATATACATGTAAAGAATTATATCTATGTTTTTGACATGAAATCCAAAAATAAGTTTTGTTTAAATACAAAACTCCAAACTCATAAAGTAGACTATCAAAATAAGTTTTTCTAAATAGATGAAGTATAGATGTATATAGATCAAATCTAATATACATCAAACCATGTAAACTTGTTTTGATTCTATCTATTCATGAAAATCATATATATGAAAAGCCGAAACCGATTAAACCAAAAATCAAAACATGAAACTTTAAATTTGTATGTATATTGTGAACTTGAACATATTAATACTATCTTATCTTTAACACAAGATCTAAACCATAAACTAAACAAACTGAGGTCTTCTTGTAGAACTCCTTCTCCAAGTCGACTCGATCCAAACGCGATCCAACGAGCTTGACCCAACCGAGTGCTAGATGCGATCATGACGCTTGAGCTCTTGAATTACCGTATGAAAGCTCCAAAACACCTTTGTTGAAGCTAATCACCTACTAATATCTTGATCAAATATCTGAAATTAAATATCACAAGATTATTAATAAACTATAACTACCTGAGTTAATCATCATCAAAACTAGAGTGAAGGGCCTCTGGGCCAACAATACATTCCAACAGAAAAGTACAAATACATAGTTATCACAGAGAATGATACAATATTATAGGAACATTGCATCACCAGAATATACAAAAGTACATCATATGAAGAGATATACAAAAGCTGAGAGGTGCTCACGAGCAGCAAGAGGGGTCTCGAGAATCAAACAGGAGAGGAACTGGGAGGAAGAGCTGCGGCGATAATCCAAACTTTTGCTGCACTCCGATCGTCAAGGAAGGATCTGCTGCGCACTCTGATCTGCTACAATAAGGCCACCAAGATCCGGTCTCTAGGATCTGAGCATGAGAATTCAGGATTGTCAGACGCAACCCTACAAGTACATGTAATAAAGTCAGATGGCGTGCATAACAGGTACACATGTACATGATCAAGTGATGTGGTACAAGTATGCAGGTACAAGTAATAACAAATAACATAAGAGAAATTAAAGGAACGATAGTAAATCATATATATCGATGAATCTGAAACTAAAAGCATGCATAGAAGGCAGTATGAAGAACATAGGTACTTATAAACATGCGGTAAATAAGTTAAACATGCGATAAATACAAGTATGGACAAAACTAGTTGTACAAGCTCAAATTATGAATTCACGGGACAGATACGTCAAGGGGATAATACAAACAAGGAAACCGTCATCTATATACCACATATCTCTTGTCACCATCGTCTGAGTTTATACAACTTGAGTTTTCCTAAGAATAACAGAACTATAGTGTATCTGGAGTAATCATCGTGTGTCATAAAGTAAGGTGTCAACTCAGAGTATAACACTATAACTGTAATATAAAAGTGTTGCATTTTAATTTATCCAATAATAATCAGTACCGTTTGATATTTCAATCGCCTCCCTACCAGTGCCTCACATCACCGATAGTCCATACTAGAGTACGCACCCTATAGAACTTACCCGGGTCTGATATGTGAGTACCAGGACCCGAACAATGGAGAGACCAAATATCACACGTT